>JAHWFP010123341.1:32432-147018 GCA_023313725.1 Lithobius niger | reverse complement strand
GAACTTGGAAAATGTGAAATCGACTCCGCAGCTTGCCGGACTTGTCTTTAAAGAGGACGGAAAGCCAAATGGGCTCGAAATAAGTTTTCATCTGTATTAATTTAGCTTGAACTTGCTTACAATCGTACGAAAACTGAATAGTGGACACAACCCTCTTTAAGCTCTGTGAAGTTGCACTCTGCTTGTAATGGGCTAGCGTGTCGAGACGGATAGTCCATAATCTTGGAATGTCGCTTTCTGGAAAGTTTCGTGTTTTACCTTGGCCCTTAGAAGGAAACTTTCCTGTTTTGTTTAATCCACGATTGGCCTACTAAAAACAATCTTGCTCAATGCTTGACGTGTGGGAGGCCTCTTAAACTGGGCCACAGACAACACGCAGAGCCAACAAGCTCACTCTCTGTCCAATTCTGGACCAAATGAAAATGTTTTGCAGGATTCTTGACATTTGTTTATGTGGAACCTTATATTTTAAATAAATACAGGGGCAAACGTGTTTCCTGTTTTTTTTTTAGACATAAATGTTAGGCTGCCTGAGAAGGAATTGAACCATCGATTAAGATCAAAGGCCAAAGCCTACCACCTATAGCCATACTGACACATGTACTGTCAGATGGCTGAGCGTGATTCGAGCTTTGGTCTCCAATTTAATTGAGTTTTAATTTGATCTTAATTGAGTTTTCAAGGCTTTTTCAATCATAAATGGCTGGCATGTAAACCAGTTTTGTTCACTCTGCAAGTAGAATGCTAAATCTTAATGTAAAAAGCCCTAAAAAAAATTTATCGATGTGAAAGCTGACAACATGTGAGGTACATACACATGGAATAACTTGGCGGCTTTTTCTACGAAAAGCAATTGCCAATGTTTTCATTAAAGGTACATTCCTCCCAACGCAATTTTTCTCGATCCTCCACATCAATTATGGCTGTAAAGGTCTATTTACTTACCTTTAATCATCAATCCCTTGCTAAAAAATCCGTTTTAAAACATGGCGTCTAGGAGATTTACTGTTATACATTGGGAACTAATTTAATAGCACCTTGTGATTATATGATCCTTTCGCGCCTACAAAAACCATGACGTTTCATCTGTAGTCTGCGCATGTATTAATTTTCAATCGTTTGCAAATAATTACCATGAGATCAAACATTTAAAGTACTAATGCGGTAAAAATTAAAATAATTTATGGCAATAGATCGCCGAAGAAAAATTTTAAGATACTAGCCTAAAAAATTGTAAAGTGTGCTGTTAAAATACGAGAATCTTCCCGATTTGTGACAACACAATTTTTCCGTTCATGATGTTTTGCCCAAGGCTAACTGAGATAGAAGCGGCTTGATAAACTGAAGTTGTATGGAGGACTCACGAGAATCTTTTTCTTGTTTTTCGTGTTTCTTGTTTACCACTTTCATGGTAAGAACTAGGGCGTTATCTGATCGTCTTCGAACCTCTAACTTTCGTTCTTGATTAATAAAAATATTCGTCGCAAATGCGTTTGCAGTAGTTCGTCTTGGGACGGTCCAACAATTTCACACCTCTGGCGTCGCAAGCTCCCGTCTGTCCCTATGAATAATTACGTTCCGAAAACCAACAAAAATGTGTTTATCACCTGGACGCAGCGACAATAATTACTATTTTAAAGTTTGAAAGCGAACTTATAAGGTCAGCCAAGATCGTCTTCAATCTGAACATGGCTATAATACCATATATAAAGGTCTCTTCGTCTTTATTAGGTACATGTTTATGGTTATGTCATTAGGGTTTGTCAAGGACACGTGAAATCAAACTCAACTCTCGTTTTCCGTAGCCGTTCACCGATGTACCCAGTATAATGAGAGCGAATGGAATTTGATCAATTTCCGGAATGTCTCTTACTCATTCTATTAGTTTAGGGTCTGCAGGATATTTTAAATGTCGCACCCCTTTTAGGGAGTAGGTGAATTTGAAATCTCTTACGATTTACCGTCAGTTTCGTTATTTGGAGCGCTGTAGCATTACAGAACTTGATGGTTATCTCAGTTTCCAAATATTTCCTTTTTTTTTTGGGGGTTGTTGGTTCATTTTTTTTTTTTTTTTTTATTAAAGCACTTCACGGAAAAGAAATGCACTTTGTATTGGATTAACTTTCTTCTATTTACTGAAAAATCGTCCAAGGCTGGGCATTGCAAGACAGGCAACAGTAAACAATACCAAATAGGCAAGACATTTAAAAAGAAATATATAAATAAAATAACAAATAATACAGAATAAATCAGAACAACGCGAGGTGCATCAACAAATTAGGCAAACATCAAGAAAAAAAAAAGCCTTCTAGAAAAAAATAGTCTCGAGTAGTAATCTGTAATGTTATGTTTTTATGTATGTAGTGACATAAACAAAGCAAAATTGACAAAAAACGAAAGAACGAATTGGTGTATTTTTAAGTTCTTAATAAAAATATATGTATATATAAACTAGAAGAACGAACGTGTGGTTTTTTTTTTGTCATGCATGTAGCCATCTTTCATCAAATCAAGATTCTTTAATCGCAATTTTACGCATACTGGCTGGCAAACGCTGATTTTCGTTTGCTTCGCTCACTCAATCAGCGCATCTCCCTTACCACTGTGAACCGCTCTTCCATCTTGCCTTCTTGCATCGTAGTAACAACGAATTTCTATAACAGGCACTGTGAACGACTGCTTATTTACAGTTTGGCATCCTTCTCCCCCTTGCCTTGCCTTGCCTTAACCATCACGCTACGCTGACTTGATAAACGACCACTTATTTTAAAACGCATAAGTCCGCCATATTGGGGTGCCTCACTTTGGATTGGAATGATTTTTTGTTAGTGCGTTTGCCATTTTAGGTTTGCAATAAATTACGATTGTCAGCAACAGGTTACTCTCCTACGATAGACAAAAATAACATTGTTTGTTAAAAAGTTGTTAATTACCCAGTTTATTAATAATTTGTTTATCTTTTCTTCTTTAATTGCAGAGGTCGCAGGCTCAGTCGAGCTTTTCACCCAGGGAAATATTTATTTTAAACCTCGAAGACGGGTTCTTCGGGTGTCAGGTGAATGAATCCACCGAATTTTTACAACTGTTTGAAATGTCTAAACTGTGCGACGGAGTCCCACAGTGTTTCCGAGGCTCCGACGAACTGGAGGCGGAACTAAAATGCACACCAGGTAAGATTATTTTAATTTTAATTTTCTTTCAATCTTGGAAATCCAATTTCTCTATTATTGGGTAACCTGCGTTAGCTACATTTGTTAGGCGACTTTATTGTAATGTTTGAAATCAAATTACTCTTACACACACGGATCTCTAGACAGACTGGATGCCCTTGTTTGGGCTCATAATACTCCGCGGTGACACCTTGCTGTTACCCTCCAGGAAGGTGGTGCTGTCTTCCACACAGTGTTCTTTACTGACGAAGGCGAAACAGTCTGTCTAGCGATCTCTGTGGGTGAGACCAGCTTGATTTAAAGTGATCAACTGCTATTAATTATGCCCAAATATGGGTAACCAACATTCAGTATAATGGAGCCCCAACAAGCAGTATTTTCTGCTGTTTAGCTTGCTGAAATCAGTCCGGTTTTGTGCTAGTTATTGTAATGTTATACCAAATATGAAACGACAATACTCTTCTTTATTATTGCAGGTCAGTGCAATCTCAACTGCCAGAATGAGCCGTGTGAGACGATGAAATGCCAAAATGGCGTGTGTTTAGACAACCAATGTCATTGTAACGATGGCTTTGGGGGTAAAAGCTGTGCTATGCCTGGTAAGTTTACCTTCTCATCTCCAAAACCCTTATTTTCGTTCGTATGAAACTACATTTTATGGTGAACCGTCAATGAGTAGACTTAAATTTCAAGATGGCGCCTTTTTAGCTCTGTTGAGTCGTAACTGAACAGTCGACAATGAGCCACAAGAAAGATCTTTTTATCAGCTAGCGTTTATTTTTATCATTCTCGGATTGATACGACTAAGGCCACTTTAGCAGACGTTGTAACACCTAACTTACCCGTGTTGCTTGATCATTGGACATTGCCATGGTAACCAAGGCTACGCTGCGGTTCGCAACCAGGTTCTAGCTACCGAGATGACATTTCATAAATTAGGCCTAATATTGTAGAATAAAACTTTGGAAGTGTGTGCTGCTGTTTTTTTATGCGATTATCAAAATATAAAAATCGGGTTTTTATGCGGTTGTCAATTCGATTGTATTAAATGTTTTAAATAAAATGTATTTTACATACCGTACTTCTTTCCACTACCTTTATGAAAAGTATATAGGTTTTACACTGCACGCAAGAAAAATGGAAAATAAACCAAAAACTAGTTTCTGTCTTAAGAGCTCACATTTGGGGAAAGAAGGGCCTCGAAAATGCACTCGTGCTCATGCCGATTGTAGCATGTAAATGATCCTAGGTATTTCCTAGCAAAATTGTCCCTCTCTGTCGCAAGATAACCTTAGAGGGTCATTTCCCCATTTCCCTTTCATTTTCATATTCCAATCGAGGGCACAAATCTGTTATAAGTTACTTCAATTCAATACTCCAATAAGCAGATGTCCGAAACAAGCGTCTGAAACCTTTAATGAGTGATAAAAAAAAATAAAAATGCCATCCACAAAAAAACAAAAACAAAAACAAAAACAATCATAATAATGCTTATCAAACTTGCACGCGTTTCCTGTGTGGCTTCTTTGTCAAATATTATTGTGCAAGAGGCATTTTAAATGCTAATTATGTTTTTTTTTTTGCCTATACCACGGGGGATACGATTAAAGTGTGGTAATTATTTTATCGTGATTGTATTCAAAGAGTATTCACCTTGACAGTGGGACGTGAGGGGTTGAATACCCCCGATTCAAAGTATAATTTAATTTTTTTTTATTAACTCCTGCTGGCTTGCCCATGGTAGGAATGATTCACAGATTATAGGCTATACCAAGGTTAAATCTGCCAGATGAAATTGTCAAAATTGTCAGAATTGGTAAAATGGTCAATTCTGTTTTAACTTTCTTTCGGACTATCACTTGCAGCTGACTACAAACCATTCAGTTAGTCTATTTTAGCCGGGGCCTGGGAGCTTACGAACGCATACTCATCGCGGTAGGGCTAGGGAGTGTGTATGCTGTAACTATATCGCTATCCTTCATGTTCCATCTTCCGTCACAAGGCCGTATGGGACAGAAGCTTACACCACGTATTTTTAACGTGAGAAATCCCAGAAAATAGTTACGAGCAAGGCGTTTCACGATTGGCCACATGGGGTCGCGACCCAAAACGAAAATGGAACGTGCGGTAAAGTTATGGGGCCGTCCATGTAGTACGTCACACTCTTGGGGGTGGGTGAGTTATTGGTTTATTGTGAGTTGTGACACAGGGGCGGGTTGTTTCAAAAATGCGACGTCCCAATCTTGCATAATATTTTGGTATTCACGTCACCTTAATTTTTTGGCTTATTATTTAGGAAAACAATAGTTTAGACGCAATTCCATTTATATACACAGAAAAACTCCCAAGAAATAAACCAGTGGACTGTAAAATATTTGAATAAATACAATAAACTTATTAAGGAAATGTAAAGTACTTTGAAATATTACTTTGGGAGGGGGGGGGGGGGCCGGTTGACCCGTGACGTTATCATAATGGGGGGCGTTTTAAACTTTGTGACATATGTGACAAAGGGCTGGGTGGTTGTCTCAAAATAGGCCTAAACGTGTCACGTCATATTGGATGGTCGCTTATACGATGGACATTCCAACAGAATAACAGAATGGCTTCTCATTTTGCCTATAGAGTTATTTGCCAAACAGATACTCGGTGAAATCATGGACTTTACAGAGTATCCCAGAGTCCCAGTCCAGCCTCACAACCTTTGAACTTAAAGGGGTTGAAAGAAGATAGTGGAACCCTGGCAATGTAAGTTTGGCAGGGGTAAAGAAATATCATCTTTGAAAGGTCTTTATTAGGCGAGTATAAAGTGATAGCTCCGATACAAAGAGTTAGGAAATAATATATTATCTTCATCCAAAATGGCGGCCGGTCAAACATTAGGATTTTCCTCTGCATCCCTATGTGTTACTCAGGCTGAAGACGTCGTAAAGGGACGTAGGAGGCAACAAAAAAGCTTCGTTCAGTTTGATTGGATGATTACACCCGCAACGCCTTTTGCGGTTTGAAACCTACAGTGTGAGCCTCGGTGCCACCCCCCCCTCCCTCTCGGGTCCTCTTGTAATAATAATCTGACCGACCTTGCTTATTTTGCCTATGGGCCCAGAAACACTTTGTTATGCCACCGCTACAACCTCCTTAATTATTGTCTGAAAATTTGATACGTTCTCGTGCACCTGCGAGCAAGCTGTAAAGGTTAATAATAACACCGCCGCTAGATGGAGACATAGTACTTTCGTTCGCTGTTCAATTGGTGCTATTTCTCTCGCTTGGTGAATAAACAGCGACACGTTCGTTTAGCCAGAAAGACTTTCTAGGGAAAAGAGCGCCGTTTCTTTTGAGCTGTTAACTACCGCCCTCGGTTGACAGAAAGTGGCAACAAGCCAATTCAATCCAAGGCCGGCTGAGATAGAGTGGAGCTCAGCTACTATCTCAGCCGGCCTTGATTCAATCGAATTAGGGGCGCTTTCAGCGGCCATATTGTGTCATCTAGTCGCATATGCTAGTTTTCACCGAAGATCCGACCAGTATATTGTAGTAGAACCCATCATTGTTCGGTGCAGTGAAAATGTTACTGTAGAAAAAGTGGTTCCCGAGTTTGTTTGAATTATTCTTTTGTTTTTCATTTTTTCATTTTTCATTTTTAGTTTTTCATTTTTGGATACTACATTATTAAGTGTAGATTTATTTAAGTAAATAGTACATTATTTATGCAGTAAATAAATATATATATATTTGTTTAATTTCCAGACGAGAACGAATGCAAATATAGGCCGTGCGACGTTTTTGCTCGCTGTACGAACACATTAGGCAGTTTTTATTGTACGTGTTACCCTGGTTACGAAGGCAACGGCTTCGAGTGCAAAGGTAAGAATAATTTATTTATATCAGATTACTAGCTACATCGTTGACTTGGCTCACTCCACTGGCGTCAGTACATACTTTTTCTTTTATAGCAGCAAAATTATGAGTTAAAGTGGTGTGACGTCATGAGTGGGGCTGACATTGGCATAGTTGGTGCCGGCCATATTATTGGTATTTGTAGGCGTTTTAAGCAACACTAGTTCAACTTAAAATCACTTAAAGTAAGCTTTTAGCTTGCTGAAGCCAGTTCGGTTATGAGTTTGTTGCTTTACCACCAACAAGGAGTCTATGCTCTCATACACAGAGTATTCTCCACTGACGAGCCCAAACGAGGGCGGAACTGGCTGTCTAGAGATCTCTATGGTTGAGAGCAGCCTGATTTTAAGTGATCAACTACCATTAATAGGCTTAAATGTGGTTGTCTAACATTCAGTAAAATGGAGACCCATAGAAGCTGTAGTTTCTGCTTTTTTAGCTTGCTAAGCCAATCCGGCTTTGAGCTTGTTCGACACATGCATACTTTTCATTAAAGGACACACAGTGATTTTACCAATAAGCCCTTTTCAACTCTTAAATACAAAAACAATAATTAAAATCCGTTTCATATAGCGTTTTGTACAATAAAAAAAAATTTGAGAATTACTTAATATAGTACCGATTCCTACCACTAGACGCCGTTGTTAGCAAAGCTTGTTACTGATTGAACTTGTATGCATATATTTTTTATGATTACCCCAAAAAGAACAAACATTTGACCAAAAAAGGCAAAAAACAAAACAAAATAACATCTGAAAAATCCAGGAGTTAATTTTAAATTGTAGTTAGGTTAACACACTTTGCTAACAACGTCATCTAGGGGGAAGAAATGATACTAAAATAGGTAAAACTCGAATTATTCCTTCTAATTGTATAGAATATTTATGTAACGGATTTTATTGCTCTTTTTTTATTAAGTGTTAAAAAAAAAGGTCAATTATTGCGTAATCATATCAAAACTTATTTTTGTTTTTGTTAAATATAATTTGCTCTTATTCATGGCTTTACTTAAGAGTTGATAGAGCATTGCATTGTGACGTCATACTTCCATGTGACGTCACACTTCCATGTGACGTCACATTTCCACGTGGCGTCATACTTCCAGTGACGTCATACTTCACCCAGAGCGTCACAAAACTGACCTGACGTTCGCCATGTTGCTCAGTATTTCTATTCTTGTATAAATAGAATTTGTTTAAAAGTTTTTAACAAATTCGCAATGCGAATGCAATGCGCAAAATCGCTCGTCCAATCTGTGCATTCCATTCCTCAGAAATGCGTGTGATTGGGTATCTGTTAAACCTACAATGTCTACTGAGCGTTCCGCGCATACAACCAGGTGAAGCTAGAACAATTACAGTTTTCATTTTGCTGGAATATGTGCATCTTAATTGGTTTACAAGAAGCTTTTCTACAGCCTC
This sequence comes from Lithobius niger, assembly GCA_023313725.1. Lineage (NCBI taxonomy): Eukaryota > Metazoa > Arthropoda > Chilopoda > Lithobiomorpha > Lithobiidae > Lithobius > Lithobius niger. Next base: position 138,527 of record JAHWFP010123341.1, on the reverse strand, counting down.
TTCCACCATTTTGAAAACTCATTCAGCACAATGGTGTTTTGGTTGCGGTGATCCACTTTGCTAACCAGATGTTCCCGTCTTTGCCTCTCACGATACCTCATCCTTATTCTTTATGCTCGCAACTTTTCGAGACGCCGTTTTTTTTTAAACTAGTTTTCACAAAAAGAAACTATGATATGCGACTTTCACCATTTTGAAAACTCATTTAGCACAATGGCATTTTCCTTTGCGGCGATCCACTTTACTAACCAGATGTTCCCGCCCTTGTATCGCAAAGGTCTTTTGCCTCTCCCTATAACTCATCCTAATTTTTTTGTGTGTCTGTACCTTTTCGAGAGCGCCGTTGGCTAATTTATTTTCGATGTGAATGAACTAAGATGAGTCGACTTGTCGATTCATCTGTATATTTATTCGTTTTTAACATGTCCGCGAAAATCGTGTCGTTTAACTCGAAATTCGGGTATAGTTATCACGTTTTTATTGCTCGGTATCAGCTCGTGAAGACTCTTCGAAAATAGTGAAAAAACAGTAGTCATAACGTGGCCATGCTCTCACATATGGCAAGGCTGACCCAATTATTAGCAAACCCCACCCCTTTGCTCTCGCGCTTCAGTCGAACATACTTCCTAGCCGTATGTCCATGCTTGCTGCCCACTCGTTACTATTTAGCGGCCCCCAAAGCCAGAGTTCGAATTAAAGGTGAACGGGAGCAAAAATAGGGCCAATATAGAATGTAGGTGGAAAACTTGAAATTTTTTCAGCAATTGGTTCAAATGCTACTGTGGTTGCAGAATGACTGATATCAGTCCCATAAGAGAAGTTCTTTTGCTCTGCTTCGCTCCGCGCATCACTAAAACATGTCTTAAACTAAACATTTAACTTAATTCTGAAGCTCGCGATTCCTCTGCCGGGGAGAGATGCTCTAAAATGTAGTAGTTCATCTGCTATATCGACAGGGCAGAACCCTATATGATTTCTGCCTAGTGCTCCACAGGGAAGTGCTTTGCTGCTACACTTATGATATCTGCCCAGTGATCTACGTCGAGTCCCCCCCCCCCCCCCCCAGGCCTTAAATATTTGGTTGGAATCCTCGAATTCGTTTCTGTCGTGCACCAAAGCTACCTTGGTTCAAATTCTGAGTTGGTTCAAATTCACTGTACCGAATCAGAACAAAATTTCAGTCCAAAACGAAAAACGCACACGCAGACCATCAAACAAACACTCAGAATCCAAACTCAGTCGCTTCACTCGGCCAATAATAACAATGAACGCACGGAAAAGGGCTAAATAAGAAACAGTTTTGAATTAAAGAAACAGGCGCCATCATGAGTCTTCACTTTCCACGTAGTCGGAAGCACTATAACTGCACCACCAGAGAAGCGTCAAGAGCTCCAACCAGGCAACGATGCCGTTCAAGCATTTTCAGTGTGGACCTGTTGGACACGCTTCCAAATTATACTATCTGCAATATTCTTCCTTGCCTGAAGGTTCCAATGTGAAGGTTCTACTGTGAAGGTAAATGAACTAAAGTGTGCGCGGCCTATCTTGAGTTCTCCGCAGAACGAACACAGATAATCGATTGTACGTTTTCAGTAGCAGAGTGCCTTGTTGATATCGAAGATGGTTACAAAAGCAATGGTGGCCGTCGATTACAGCCACCGCATCCAGGAAGACGTAGCCACTCACAAAATACTTGCAGGCCTCAAGATACGCCGCGCGCACAATAGCTCAATTCTGGACCACGAACGATTGTTTTAGAACGAGAAAGAAACCTAGAAAAGGACGCGAAATCCCAGAGATTTGAACCAGGCAACCTCCATTTATAGCAGGGTTCAAAGATGGTCTATAATATCTCCCATAGATGCTGAGGAGCCTGGCGATGGGTAGTCTCTCACACTACCCTCCAACAGGTCTGGCATGGACTTGACGACGTCCCCAATTACTTAGATGAGCTACGGAGCTCTCCCACCGTTCGCCATCTTGGCCTCCCCCCCCCCCCCCCAGTTTGTTTGCATGTTATGTCGTGGCTTCCAGCCAATAAAAGTGATTGAGTGGCAACTCTGCACGAGTGGTGATTGAGTGTCCAGGCGGATTCCCCGATGGCTCATTGGTTAGTGTGTCCAAATAGTACGTGAGGGGACGACACTTGGTTCGAGAAGTGTAGATGTTTAGTGATTCACGAACAGTGCTGGTGTCTTGTATTGTCTGTATTCTTTTAAAGTTTGTAAATTAACAAAATTGTTTTTTTAAGTTCGTTCTGGGGTTTTACCCTGAAATGTGAGAAATCAATCAGGTATCAAACATTCAGGTCGTTGCAGAGATTCTAGTATTTCATTCTGGTTTGGAGGGATGCTACTTAGTTTTGACCCACACTGGCTCAAGCCTTTGCTTCTCGAATAGCCGCAGGGCGCACCATTGCTGGCTAGTTCGCCCTGTCCCCATCGCCTTGCACGGCAGATTATGGAGGCTGCGTGGAATGGACGTCTACAAGGCGAACCAGTTTGTGCAGTGTAGCCAGCCTGTTCACTGAAGCTTACAGAAACACGTTGGCAATTTTTAATTTAAAATATGCAGAAACTGTAAACTGTGCCACGCAAAGCGCACATTTTATGTTTAAACTTCAAGTTTTTTGCTCCCCGTATTTTTTATGGTTTATGGAAAGTTTCAGAGCGAAGGTGACGACGCTGCTGCATGACGGCGATAAATATTGTGCAAATTTAGACCTGCTGCCCAATGTGCATAACAATTTTACGGTTTTTAAAATTTTTTTTTTTTCACGGGCTAAGTCAAGAAAGTCTGTGCAGATTTACTTGAAATTTGACACCGGAATTTATTTCTTAATGTCGAAAACGAGGAAATACAGTTTAGTCTGGTTTATTTAGGAAGAATTAACCATCGGTCATCACTGGCCTACTACAGAAATTAACAAGTTCTGTAAAACAAATAAAAAATAAATTAAAAAACGCTCCAGCACAAAACTTGTTGAGGATTAACGTCAAGTTTTTTTTTTCTGTAAAGTTGTGATATCAAACGCCATGATGATCCCATAGTTCAAAGTTATCACTCTTAGTGCCAGAGACGTAGGAACGTGCAAACACGGAAAAAGCCCGGTCGGTGAGCGAAAAGCAAGATTCACGATGGTTCCAAGTGACGTGACAATACACAGCCTCGGTCTCCCAGCCAAGAGGTTGGGAGATCGAATCGCAACCTCGGCCCATGGGAGTTAAAACGATCCGTCCAGAATACGCCCCGGTACTGAAAGGATTAAAGGGCAACAACGTGGTTTCCCCTTTTTTTTTTTTTTTTTTTTTACGAAAATGGGCTTTTTGAAATCTTAAATACAAAAGAACAATAGCATACATAATTTCATACGATAAAAAGAATGAGTGACCAATTTTAGTACCATTCCTTGTCACTAGATGTCGTTGTTAGCAAAGGGTGTTAACTGATTCAGCTTGTGTGTGTGTATTTTTTATTTTGTCCTTAAAAAGTACAAACATTTGATCAAAAAGGGAAAAATGCCACATATAAAAAAAATGCACGAGTTGCTCAAATTGCCATGAGGTTAAAACGCCTTGCTAACAACGGCATCTAATGTCAATAAATGGTACTAAAATTGGTACATCTAAATTTTTTCTTTTTATTTATAAAACGCTGTATGCACCGGATTTTAATTGTTATTTTTATGTTTACAAGATTAAAAAAAGCTTATTCTTGTGATAAGCAATTGTGAATCGTAATTTTTGCCCTTTCAAATTGAAAATTGCTTAGCCTGCTGCTCCGTTTTCCAATGTTGCGTTGTATATGGCAAAGGGGTTGGCGTTTGATATCACGATGTCAAAAAGGTTTTTTTTTTAAAAACTTGTCAAAACTGTTAAAAAGTTTTGTGGTTGGGATTCACCTTTTTTAAATTTTTTTTACGGTTCGTTGTTGCCACTAATTAGCTCCTAATTAGCATAATAATAATACATAATAATTAACAATGGCTCACTGCGATGTCGTTTGGCGACATGCTGCCATTATGGTAAGCAGTCGATGTCAAAATCCTCCACCAAAACCAAGGTCGAGAGGAACGATAGTATCCCGAGCTCCTTCCCCAGTCGTTTTCCCCGCCAATATTTCGTGTAACGTCACTGGCTCCTGTCTGGTTTGGCCGTGCTCATGTGCATAAGCTGTCGAGCTGCATTGTGACGTCACTGGCACCAGCAAAATCAACAGCCAATGGAAAAGCAATATGCAGAAAGCTCGGAAGAGACCCCCTTGACCAAAACAAGGAGCCACGTCGTTTTGACGTGATTATGGTACGCTGTCTACATCAAAATCGTTACAATTTAATTCAGCTGGTGTATTGCGTGAATCGCTGCTTTTGACGTTTATTGCCCAACAACGATGGTGTAGCGTCAAATTTATACAGCCAGACAGAGACTGACCACTCACACTCAGGTCTAAGATTATAGAAATTTGCCCAACTATTTAGGAGATATATAGGAATTGAATTATAAAATTAGGGGCAAAATATTAGAATTTTTATCGAGGATTATGGGTTTATTTCAGAAAAGCAGCCAACGCTTATTTTTTGATTTATCAATTTTGTTGCTGTAGCCCAAGTCTCAGTCACACTGTCGACCATTTTCCTTTTTTTATTTTTAATAACCTTTTGTCGTTTCCTTGTGCAGCTGCAAGTTTCTTTCTGTGTTGCAGTGTTCATTTTACTGATATTGCCTTCCTATCTTTATTTTTTTGCCCAGGATTTATTTGCGGGAATTTACGTATTAAATAAATAAATAAATAAATAATAACAATTTGTCACGAGCAACATGTCTGGCAAGGACCCTAAGATCGCTAACAGCCAGCTTAAATTAAAAACAGAAGACAATCATATGTAGTGAAATAGGTTGGCCTGCAAAGGAAGATGAGGGGATTAGGTATTTGGGACACGAATGCCTCACCACCAAGGTTAGACCAGCCAGGGACTCAAGGCCCCCGATGGCATCGCCAAACGTGTTGGACACGGGAGGTGTAGGATCGGTCCAAGTAAAAAGTAAAATGCAGATGAACAAATGAGACGGTTAAAAAGCATCGTTATATAAAACAAAGTATGGGTATGATAAGTACTAAAAACAAAAGCATCCCCAAAATGGGAATTGTCACCACCTAAAAATGAATAATTAAAAAATAAAACACTTTGTTGCAATAGCAACAGGTCAGGCAAGGACCGAGGTTCACTAACGGGCAGCCAAAGTTTAATGGGGCGGGAGCAGACATAATTATGAAGAGCGTACTTGTATGAAAGATTACATATTCAACTCAGAGGATACGACCGACGCATAATCAACTGAGTTGGGGAGATCAAACATACTAAAATTACAGGAACTGTACGGAAATGTATGATAGTAAGCGATTTCGTCGAATTATAGGAAAATATAGGGTTGCTAAAAATTTAGGATGAGTGGTCAGTCTGTAGGTAGATACATGCATAGATATGTTTCGATGTAAAGTATTCATGGAAAATACACTAATAATATTCGTAAGTGATAATTTTGATCCCTTCCCCCTGCACAGCTAACCTCAGCTATTGAGTTAGTTTTGACTTAATTGAAAAATTGAACTCATTAACTTGCCGCTTCATAAGTGAAAAATAAACAAACAAGCCAAATGAAACCGAAAAAGAAGTAGGCCTTCATACATCTTAACTGTTAGTAAACAAAAAACTTATTTTATTTTCATTCTTCATGCGTTCAACTCCAACAGCGGTTGACGACTCCAAAAAAAAAAAGATATATTTACCTGTCTCGCACTAACGAGCAGAATATAAATATAGCTTCCTTAAATAATAAATAGTGCACAAAACTCAGACACAATTTGTATTCTTGCAGCTAAATTGCCTTGGTTTATTTATGTTTTTTTCCTTCTGCACTCTTCCCTTAGAAAAAGCTTTAACGCAACGCGTTCATCCTATTAATAAATACATAACCAGTCTTCCGTCTAAGAATTAGAATTTTACGAAGGTAAACCTGATTTTTGCGTGTGTTTTGTGTCACTGATACCTCGTTGCTCAACATCTTTGAAGTCTTCACCGACATCTGAGAGTGGTTTAATAGTGGCGCAATGCCCCTGGCCGAATTCGTGTTCAGGCACAAACCACTCATAAGTCACGTCGGGGTAACGCACTAGCTTTTTTTTTAGTTTTTTTTTTGTTTTCACATTCTATTTTATGTTGGTTTGTTCTTAAACAGAATTTTGCCCTCCCCTGTCTATTTTTCTTGTTTTTTTTTTTTTTTTAATTGAGAAACGTGCAGGGTGTTTCCCGTTTTACTTTTTAAAATTTTTTTCCAGTTTAACCCGTGCTAGAATGTATTAACAATATTGAAGGATTATAATTTAGGCAGTCTACTTTGTATTGTGTGCGTGGCGTATCTTGAGTCCTGTAAGTATTTTGTGAGCGGCTACGTCTTCCTGGAGGGGGTGGCTTTAATCGATGGAAGCCATTGTTTTTGTAACCATCTTGGATATCGACAAGGCACTCTGCTACTGAAAACGTACAATCGATTATCTGTGTTCGTTCTGTGGAGAACTCAAGATAGGCCGCGGACACTTTAGTTAGGTAGAACTAGTTAAAATACAGGAAAGAGTTCCGTTAAGACTCGTACGATTAGTATACATACGGGTAGAATTTGTAAGCATGCGGTCTTAACAATTAACTAGAATTTTCAGGTCGGCTACGCTGGCTGTTTCGTAAAACAACCCCCACCCCCTCTCCCCATGTCGCAAACGGTGCATCAAACATCACCCATGCGCTCAATTATTTAGCTGGCTAATAAACGCTGATTGAGTGAGTGAGCCCGTCTGTGTATTTTGCGCGTTGAAAATATTTAAAAGAGTTTCACGAATCCCTTAATTTTAATATTCCAGTGGTAATTATGCCAGCGGTTTATGCATCGTTTAAACAATTATTTTTAGCTGGGTAATGAACGCTGGTTGAGCGAGCGAATCCGTCTGTGTATTTTTGCATATTTTGAATATTTATCCGATTTTCACTAATCCTTTAATTTTAATCATCCATCATCGTTTCAACAATTCTTTGTCGCTGGCTAATATTATGGTGTGGTAAATTAATTTTCATTGTTTAGACAGGTATTATTGTGCCACTTTGTGGTGGTGTATGCTTAGGTTAAGTTAGGTTTAGTATAGTAAAGAGTGTACGGCTTTGAGGCCTTTTAGGGCGCGTTTATGCAACGACTCGTGTTTGCATTCTCGCAGCTAGAATTCAATCGTGATGGCGAAGGTGACATTGCCATGGTAACAACGCTAAATGGATTAGGTAAATCCGACATCGTTTGAGTAAATACTTGCAGTCTTATAATCCGTGCCAATAATATAAAGAATTCCTCATGACGAAACAATTTTCCCAAACGCTTCTGAACTCGCGTTATTTGCTGTTTCGTTGCGAGGCGGCAGACATAAAACCGCCGCCATGTTGGAATTTGAGGTGATTTCTAGCTTCTAGCTGCGAGAATGCAAAAGCGAGTGGTTGCGTAAACGCGCCCTTAGACTCTTATTAAAGAAACGAGAGTGTAGCAATGATGAGCCTCGTACACCGCTGGTTTAAAGTAATTGTTGGAGTTCAAAGTGATTATTGGTTTACGGGACATGGGACTTTGGGATCAGGGCTTGTAATGTGTAGATTTGAAAGATGTGACGTCGCTTACCTTTGCATCAAGTATTTTAATTGTATATTTTAATATTTGATCAGTTTACCTCAATAATGATTCTTGAGTTCTGATGTATAATTAATTTTGATATTTTGAATCAAAATCTAAAAAACCCAGTGGCGTACATAAGAGGGGTGGGGGGGGGGGCGATAGTAGTGGCCAGCTAAAACCGTCAGATGCTTGAACTACTCACAGCCAACACAGCTATCTCAGTCGGCTGCGAGTCGAAATTGGTAAGCACCATCTGTCGGCATTAATTTCTGCGCGTTCCAGCAAAACAATGGCGGTCTCCGTATCGTGTTCTGGTGATGCAGTAATTAAATTGTTGTATCGGACGTAAGTAACGTATTCTTACCGCAATTCTTGCGTTTAGTTATTGTGTAAGTGATCCAAAAGTAAAACATGCATGTCAAAATGATGAAATTGCCCTTTAAATTTCTCTTGCATTCAAAATATTCAATTAAACTTGGATATTAAAGCGAGATCTACAGCCAAGTCATAAACTTTCAATCTGTGTCAACTCGTGGTCACTGAATTACGGAACAGTTCTCAAATACCTTAGTCCGAGCTGACCTGCTTTAAGGTTCTGTAGACCTTCGGAATATGTGTTAATTGAAATCATTATTTTTCTTAAGTACTGAAACTATTTTTAAAAACGAGTTTCTCTAAAAAGAACACTTTCAAGGTGGTATAATATTTAAAACAAGATTAACAACTCAACCAAAATTCGAAGGGAAATTCTACTATTCACGTATTTGTTTTAATGAGTCTTAGCCATCCTGAATACTTCTAAACACAAAAACAATGAGCCAGGTCTCACACGTTGCTTTGTGTAATTTAACAAAACAAAAAAAATCCAGAAAATTGCTGCTGAAAAGGAGTCCAGGGGACTTAAAAGCGTGCTTAACCGTTTCGCAAAAATTAAGTCTTGGTTAAATTCGTGAAAAGGCTAATTCCTGTTTTGCCGAATCAAAATATACTTCCACTATTTTACGAAAGAAAAGTTAAAAAGCATTTCTACTTTAAAAAAAAAATGTGATTAGTTGCTGTTTTTGAAGTCATATGTTTAGCAGTAGCGAGCGCAGTAGCGCGAGCTAGCCAGGCAATTCTGGAAAAAAAAAAGTATTGGGCGAAAAGGAAATTCTCCTTTCGACAAAAATTACGACACTGATTAAAATTCAATGAAACATGATTCGGCGAAACGAGTTTACCCCCTTAAAGCACCCCTATACTTCTGTCGACCCCTAGGCTGCGTTATCGGGCGTATTTTGATTCTAATTTTTTTTGGCTCCCCCACCTAGTAGGCAAAGTTCCTGGGTCCGCCAGAAGTGATCATCTACTGATTAACTTCATAACGTGTAGTAATCTCTCCCGCCCCCCAAAATATATATAGGCGTAAAGATTGTGTTTCAGCCCCTTTTTTTTTGTTACAAAACCAGACAGAAACCAGACGGAAACCTCTCTTCATTCCTTCGCCCTGAAGTTATTTCAAAGACCTTGTGTCCACCTCAACCTTAACACACTTGATTGTTATTGAGTCTATAATAACGCAGTAAATTTGCATTGACATTCACGAATATATTACTTTTTCTTGTTGGTGGCTTTTTTTTTCCGTTTGTTAATAATCCACTTTCGTGAACTTTGTTTCCGTCAGGCAAGAATAATTATTAGGCCTAACCTTCCGTTTGGTGACTGTAATTTTGCATTGGGCAAATTTTGTTACCGGTTTTAGAACGCAGACGGACGGACGGACTTCCTGGCCGAAGTTGCTCGCCTTGAGAACAAAAATTTGTTGGCCGCACTTTATTTTATTTTTGATTGTTCGTTGTTATGTTCTTTGGTTTGCTCACAGACCCCGATTCAAACCCATTTCGCCGTCATAAAATATTATCTGTTATTTACAAAGCAAGGATGGCACCATTGCTTTTCTTCGTTTGTTTAAAAAAAAGTGTGTATTCTCCATCTCAATGGCTCATTATTATAGGCTAGTTTAGACTTGTTTTAACTGAATTTTAATACCGCAAGGAAGGCTACATAGCTTACATTTCATAAAAAAAAATACACAATTAAACTGATTGTGATCTGCACCTTTTTTTTTTAGTGGCATTAGCGATTTTTTTGTTTTTTCACTATTTGATGCGTTGTTGCGCAGTTCACACATTAAAACTTGGGATATTCTTTCATTTTTTGTGCGTGAGAAACCCAGGTTACGAAATATGCGTTTATCGCATTTTTACGGAAGCTGCAGAAAAGAAAATAAAAAGAATAAATCCCACCCTCACCATAAAAAAAAAATACGCTGAAGTTTTTACCTCTGCGAACATCCAGTGCCCCTTACAGTTAACTCAACGACTGTCTCCACTCCACTTATTAACTCCGCTGATAATAAGGCGTTAATGTCACAGCTCCGCAGTAAAAACAAAATGGAGAATAAAAAACGAAATGATTGGTAGAATAAAAAGAAAGAAAATAAACTGTTAAAAATTAAAAAAAAAAAAAACGTTTTTTAGAAAAGAACGTAATGCCAGTAGCAAACTTACACAATGTTCGTGCTACTAAAAACAAAACTATGAGTAAAAGAACGAAATGTCCCGTTGAATAAAAACGGGGGTTAGGGGGGGGGGGGAAAAAAAACAAAGGGCGCTAGAAAATTTTCACAATGTTACATACAATAAGTGAACTAAAATGTCGAGTAAATAAACAAACGATCACAGAAAGTACACACCAAAAAAGCGAGAAAAATCAAAACCACCAGTTTAAAAGCAAAAATGACCTAAACAAAATGGCGGCTAGAAAGCTTTCAGTGTTCATGCTACGTGCTATATTTAGTCTCCCCCACCTCCGTTTTCTTGGTATGTTTATGGCTCGACAAATTCCAGTGCCACATTGGTCAGAGCCTCCTACAGTAAAGGCCGAAACAGCTTTGCCTTCAACAATTTGCGACATAAATTTTGGTGGGGTGGTAACTGGCGCCTTCGGTTGGCAGACATTGGAAATCTTTAGTAAATCTTCACTAGTTTCCTAATTCACCGCTTGGCGTCAGGACTTACCACCCCAGTTCCGCCGTCGCTCTGCACTCACTCGCCAGTGGGATAAAAGGATTCCCTCTAAAATTGCTCGACCTTCTCGCCGCCAGACGGCCTTGCCCACAGCAAAACGCCTTCTACAAAATGTCCCCCTCAACAAACCAATAACAACCTATCCTTTACTTTTAACAAAGTGGGTATTAGTTTTTTTTTTAGTTCACCAATTCCCACCCCTAATCCGTATGTAGGCGCAAGTCACTTATTGCTTTAGGGTTTCCTCATGTCTTAGGGCCTATACCAACTTTTAAATTGTAGGTTACGTAGCATATTACATTCAAAGGTCGAACTCCTAAGGTATGTTAGGTGGGGGGAAAAAAACAAAAATGGTCGTTCCTTGAATTGTCTACGGATACCCATCTCCCTGTGATCACGTGCGCAGGACCGTAGACAGCTGCCGGTCCGGCCCTAGTGGTGAAATTGAATTTTTTTTTTTAATGTGCTAGCCACGTCACGGAGTCTATTAAGCCTACGCATCCGCTTTTTTTTCACGTTTTTTTTACCCCCATTTTTTTGTGTTGCGACGAATGGGCTTGGCACGCTCTTACCCCCACAAGGTTAAGGTGGCTTCAAGCGGTCTTGATAACTGTTTAAAGATCAGTCATTGTCAGCGAATGGCCGCTGATAAGAAACGACAGACCAGAGCGCTCGGTATTTAAACCAAACACAGCCGCAATGGATCACAGACATACATAAGTTATTGTCTAGACCGAAGAGGTTTTTGCTGTTGTTTCTGTTTTTGTTTTTTTTTGTGTGCGTGTTTGGTTCCTTTTTTTTTTTTAAGTTCGGGGTCCGGTTTGTAGATGATAGATCTAGACCTCACGGCTTGAGTGAAGCTAATCCTTTTATGGACTTGTAGAGACAGTACACTTATCCTAATTTACGATCAGCAGCGCCGCTTGGTAGATTACAGGTGGTTTTAGTGGTAACTTATTGGAAGCAAAATTAAGATATCGTAATTCAAGATGGTAGTGGCTCCTAGTCCTTACTGGACAATTCAGTCGTGTCACGCTGCGCCATCGATTGATAGAATTACAAAGTTAATCTGCGTGAAAGCCAAACGTCATTCTGGGTTCCAAAAGTTGTCTGATTTTATCGTGAGATGGCGCCAGAAGTTTTCATCCTAATGGGTGCCTCCGGTTTCTTGTGCTGTTTTTCTTTTCAGGAAAAAAAGCCGCGAGAAAAAACGGCGTTACGAAAGTAGTTTCGTGGTGAAAATTCGTACCCTGCCTAGTGAAATACGCCACGGTAACCAACAGCAACACGAAAAAAAAAACAATAACAAAACATTTCTTTCGTATCCTGGTTAAACTCCATGGCCTGCCTGGTGAAATTCGAGTCAAGGCAACTGAACTCAACTAACCTAAACCACATTAAAAAAGAAAAGGACAACAATTAGAACGACAAAACAATGTTTTTTCTTTTGCTTTTTTCCCCAGGTTTCTTCCCCGTTGCTTTTTTTTTCCAGTTTTTTTTTTTATCTCCACGCACGGTTCTTTAAACCAATTTGCGAGCTGTTGTATTTCAAAGATGATAAAAGATGATGATATACCGTTGCGTGTGAAACCCACAGCCGTTCCGTTATTTCACAGAGGATCCAGCTCCATGTTGTTAAGATTCTCTTCTTCCTCTTATCACGCACATCACTTCCACGAACGGAGGAGGGGAGGGGGGCATAAGTCGCCATAAGTCGGATAAATTATTCTACCACAATACAAACGATGAAGTGGTGTATTAAGTATATTAAGCGGAGCAGCCACGCTCCGTGCTTTTTACTAAAGGTTATAAATCTCTTTTGTGAATAAGAATTCTCCTGTTATGGTAACTGCTTTTTTCTTTTCGCTTTCAACCCGTAACCTTGGCAACAAAGGTTGGCATGATTTAGAGACACGCACTGCCCCCTGAGGTAATGGATGTGGCGGTTATTAGTTGAGGTACGTAAGAAGGGGAATGGTAGAGAGGGAAAAAAAAAAGAGGCATTGAAAAAACGGGGTGGGGGATGGAACCAGATACGGTCTGTATCACATCCTTCTTCCTACACTAATTATTTTTGGGTTGCATTGTTCGGGATATCTCATCGTGCTCAACTTCCGTGGGGCTTCTTACACTGGCAGTAGTCACCAATTACCGTGTAAATGCTTCCTAGTAATTTGATCAGTGTGGGTATGTTGTATTGAGGATTGCGTGAACGCTAGTTTTGCATATCTGCGCCACCTGATGCGTTAACGGTACATCCCTCCCACCGCCATTTTTCTCGATCCTCCACATCAAGTTCGGCCCCAAAGTTCTATTTCCTTACCGTTAATCAATTCCTTGCTAAAAATCCGTTTTAAAATCTGTAGTCTTGGGAGATTTTCTGTTGAATATTGGGATCTAATTTAATAGCATCCTGCGATTATATGATCCTTTGCGCGTTTACAATAACCATGACGTTTCATCTGTGTGTGTGCATGTACGAATTTTTAATCGTTTGCGAATAATTACCATGAGATCAAAAAACTAAAAGACTAATGTGGTAAAAATTAAAATTATTTATGCCAATATATCGCCGAAGAAAAATTATAAGATTCTAGCCTAAAAAAATTATAAAGTGTGATGTTAAAATACGAAAATCTTTCCGGTTTGCGACGGCGCAATTTTTGCGTTCATGCTGTTAGGGCCAACTGAGATAGTAGCTGCGTTCCTTTCTGCGGGGAACGCGGTTACTTTCTCAGTTGGCGTTGTATTACTACGCTGTCTCTCGTGAAACGGTAACTGTTATAAGACAGTCTGTTGACAACTTCCTTTCCTTTCACACTGGGCTCGGGCTTTCAAGTCCGGTCGAAGTTGAGACTTGAGACCCCGACCTCAACCCCTTGTTTAGTGTGAAACGGGTCGATGTGCAGGCCTGCGTTTTGGGGAAACTTTTTGATTCTTGGAGCGCTGATAAACAAGACCGAGGTAAAGAAATGCAGGAGAAAGAGGTGGGAAAGGGAGAGGAGAAACAAACAATGGCAGCGGCGAAAATGTTGCAGCGAGAAAAAAATTAATTTAAGCCCGGACTCTGGCTGCGATGTCGGGGTCCAGTGGTTAAGGATTGTGGAAAGAATGGAGTCGGGTTTTCCCCGTTGTGAGGCGTGGTTTTTCCTGTGGATTTTTCCAACCCGAACCCGTTTTTCCATAGCCCTTCCACACTGGACTCCGACATCGTAGCCACGGTCCGGACTTTAATTAATTATTCTCTCGTTAAAACTACACAGCGTTGTCGTTGTATCTTTTATCCCCATTCTCTCCAGTTCCCTCCGTCTGCTTGTCTTTCATCTCTGTTGTTTATCAGCGCTCCAACAGTCCAAACGTTTCCCTATAGCACGTTCTACCACACCGACTCTTTCCACACTGAAGTAAAAAGTCAGAGTTGGGGTTTGAAGTCCCCAATTCGACCAAGACTTGAAAGCTCGGCACGGATTGGGTCGTGCTGGCCGAGAGGAGCCTTGACATCCCCGGAGAGGCCCCCTACTACAGAGGTCCTTGTTTCAAAAAAGAACTGTTTTTTGGAGAAAAATTAAAAATGAATGCGTAAGAAAACTGCATCTCTAAATTGCAGGAAACTGTAAATTCACGCCGATTTCGTAAAAATATGCCAGCTTCTGGCATATTAACACGCTGCCAAGGCCCTACCCCCCTCCTCCCCGCCAAGGGGCCCGGTCCCTGAGGTTTCTGCTGTAGCCTACACTCACGGGGAGGCCCGATCCCTCCCTGTCCAGTCATGATCATGTCCAATTATTTTGCAAGTTTCTATTTTGTTCCAATTTTACTTGTTTTATTGTCTTGGAGATGATGATGATTTTGGAACAAAAAAAGAAGAAAATCCTTACACATGTCTATTGTTGGCACTGAGGTGTAGGCTACAACTGAAGAGATTCGAGATTTGGCTGGCAGTTCATTTTGCCAATCATGATTGTGTCTCACCCCCTCGCCCCCACCCCCCTGCACTGGTCCCTTTTTTTCCGTCTAATCTGAAGGAACATTCGAGATAAACGCTAATGCTGGATCGATTTTCAGTGTTAAACTCCGGTTAGAAATTAATTTTAATCGTACGCGGAAGCGCTTTTGTAACTTGCCTGCCTGATAATTTAGTTCAAAACAAATCGTCGTCCAATCTGGAATGTTTCTGAAAAGTAATCTAAGGCTGGCATCGTTAATTGGATTATGCGTATAAATTACAGCAGGGAAATTGACCCTCCATTGTGAATGGCATGAAATATGTCAACAACACAATGGGAATTAATACGCCGCCTTCCCACAGTAACCATTAATTTAGTGGCTGATCTGTTCGGAGCTAGACCGTCGTAAGTTTTGATCTTGCAAAGCCGCAAGTATTTACAGGGCCGTCTCAAAAAACGCAAATCTACTTACGGGGAGTGGAGGAGAGCAGTTTCGTTACAGACTTCATTCGACCGATGGAGTCTTTCGATTAGTTTCTACTTACCCTTTCTTCGTCAGGAGGACGCAGGGTTTACTTTCACCTGGCTCATTAGATCAGGGTGGCGTTCTTCCTGGAAATCCGGGAAAATTCAGGGTATTTATCAAGTCTGGAAACGTCAGGGAAAAATCATGGAATCTGATAAACAAATACTGAGACTTTACTGGGAATTTGAACATTTTTCGGAAATCTTTTTCCACTATAAAGATTACCTAATTCATATTTCACTTTTTACTTCGAAAACTTTCACTTTATTTCAGCTGAAACTATTGTGATTCAAGTGATATTTAGGAAACAAATTTTTTCAGTCCTGTAATGCATCTTCTTTCGACCGAAAAAAAAACATCAGGGAAAAATGTCAGCATCGGTCTGGAAAAACCTGGAAAAATTAGGCAACTTCATCATGAGATTTCGAACGTCACCGTCTAGATTCGTCTTTTCTTTCCCCAGTAGGTTTTTCTAGTGCCCAATACACCACCCCAAGACGTAAAACATAAAATACTAGCCCCATCTCCAACAAGCTCTCATATTTCTTTTCCTACACCCAGAGTTGGAATCTCCGATTTTTCAAATTTCTTTGTCTTAATCTGCTTTTTTAAAAACATCTTCTCCAGACAAAAGTCGAGGGTTCAATTTTCGCTCAGACAGTTTGAATTTAAGTCCTGTCCCCCCCCCCCCCCCCGCCCTGCGAGATGGAAAGGATAAAGTCGTAAAGTTTTCTTCCTATTTGTTCTTTTCCGCAGGTTTAGAATCTCCGGTGTTTCCAGAATTCCGAATCGTGCCTTCCTGATTCCGTGTTAGTGTTTTAGGTGTCACTCTCTCTCCTGCATATTTAGACGCACCGTTATTTGCAAGGCTCACCTTGCCGGAAGGCAAATTATTGAAAAGGTGCCCTAAGTGGGCGGAAAGGAACCTGTTGCGATTTGGCGCCTTGCCATTGCCGGGCGGGTGTGGTCCTTCTTTAACTTGAAAAGCCCTCGAGCGTATGACTGTTTTGTCGCCATGGTAATTTATTCCTCGTTATTCACGTCCCTATAACGGCGCCTTTAGACTGATGATGATAGTAATAATTGTGGATAATACTTCCGTAACAACCTCCGCCCGTACTAATGGCGGAAGCGAGACGTATAGAGGTTGTGTAACTTTTGGCAGGATGTTGCTGTTGTTAGCTTGGAACGATACCGTAACATCGTAACGGGACAGTGATAAACGGAACCAAAGAGGTGACTGAAGACGCGTCAGGGCGTTGCCTAGCATTATTTCGCAACACCACTACAAAGAGCTGTCAAACAAAATTTGCTAGTCATTGCAAGCTTGTTATTATTTGCTAGCCATCAGCCGATCAACAATGTAATGGCGTGGCATCTTCGTATCATCATAATTTTGAGGCGTAAGAATAACTTGTTTTGGTACGCCGGTTGTCATATCAAAACCAAACAATAGAGATAGTTGGGAACGGTAAACTTGACAATTTTCTGGATTAAAAATGGTTCCAGTGTAAGCGATGCTATAGTAATACAATAACTGCAGTATGGACAGAGTTCGTTACGTCATGGTGACGTCAGCCAGAAGCAGCCAATCACCTCTCAAAACTCATCTTGGACCTCTTTAAAGGGGGGTTGCTACCAAATGACACGACGTTGTAGCATCTCTACCCATTAGCCGATATCCAGTTGTGTTCAGCCCTTACTTTCAACAGGCGAAGGAACACGCAAATAAATTTCTTTTTAGGCAACAAACAAGTTACTTGTTTCCTTAATTATTGATTGTATAATTGGTGCGCCCACAACACCAGGAAACAAGCGGTAGAGTTAAGCCTAACGACATCAAGGGCGCTTTTTTCTATATATCGACCATTTTGAAACGCAGATTTTGAACCGCTAGATGGGCGCCGTGTCTAGTGATAGTGATATCATTAACCTTGACCGGTTGTTCCCTGGTGCACGTGAACGCACCAACTTCACTAATCAAGAAAGCACGTGGCTAGTTTGTTGCGTAAAAGAAATTTCATTGCGCATTACTTCGCGTGTTGAAATCAAGTGTTACGTAGAACTAAATAATGGCAGGCGGCGCTAGATGAACAGGCACCTTTAAAGTGGCGCTGTTACTGATTGAAAGTCGGTAGGATCTGGCAACAGTAGTACTACCTAGCTCTTGTTTGTTTAAAGCGAAGGAATTCATAACGCCATTTCTTTTAACGAAACAAACGAGCCACGACCTCATTAATTGAGTGAAAATTTGGTTCGACGTCGTGCACCTGGGAGCTAGCTGTCAATGGTAACAATATCACTGCCGCTAGATGGTGCCACGGTATGTTTGTACGATTTTCAGTTGGTGATGGTGCCACTTTAAGAGGCTCCAGCTTTACTCATTTCTTGAATAAATTGCTATTGTTAACACAGTTCCTTCAGTAAGGATAGAAAGTTAGTTTTCTCGCTGGGTAACGTGAAACCAAGGCCGGCTGGTGTAAAAGCTCTGGGACTGGGAAACAAGAACCGAAGTAGTATCTCTCAATGTCGTTTGGGTGAAGTATGGAGACTCGGACATTCCGTAACACATTGGCACACTAAAGGCCTCTCCAGACAGAAGAAAATTTCGTGCGAAGCAATGCGCGACTACGTGCCTACAAGGTCAAAATTGCTACAATCGTATGGTTGGTGTTGCGTTAAGGACCAATATTGAAGTCTTGTTTACACCATACTGCGACTCCGTGCAGCCGCGAGCAGCCAGTCTGGTTAGGGCTTTAAGGCCTCTCCAGACAGAAGAAAATTTCGTGCGAAGCTATGCGTAACTACGTGCCTACAAGGTCAATATGGCAGTAATCGTGTGGTTGGTGTTGCGTTAAGGACGAATATTGAAGTTTTTTTTACACCATACTGCGCCGGCGTGCAGCCGCGAGCAGCCAGTCTGGTTAGAGCTTTAGGCCTATTTGGAGCTGCAGCGGTTATTATACAAGGAAGCAAGTCCCTTCAAATTAAAAACTAGGAACATTCAAAACGACGCCTCTTGCGTGGGTCGCCTTTACGTTTGCCCTAACGCTAACGAGTATGCATGTGAACGCGCCAGGACGTCCAACGCGCGCAGTTGCGCAACCCTTCGTTGCTGTCCAGATGAATTATGTAGGTATCCAGCGGCACTTCAACACGCGAGACACTGATCTGTAGTCGTACAAGAAAGGAAACTGGATTGTGTGCATGTATGTTTTTGCGGTAAAGTGGGTGTCGTGGCGGCGCGGTGACGGCGCTGGCATTTCGAGTGGCTATATTTTACCGCTCGTTTTACGAGTGAGGTCAGTAACTCGAGTAGACGCATTTTCTTTGCCTATAACCCTACGCATGAACCCAATATGGCATGAAGAATTCTTGAGATGCGCAGGCAATGTGCTTTGTAAAACCCACACACAATATGCGGGCGCACATTTTTTCCTTTACTGAAATGGCTTCAGCTTGTTTTTTTTTTTTAATAACTTGTATGTAATATTTATTATATCGTATATGTAATCACCAGGAACACATAAAAAGTTCCGGCGTCAGAACGAGAAGTTTTGGACAGTGTTAAAGGTACATTCCTCCTATCGCCATTTTTCTCGATCCTACACATCAAGTGGGGGGGGGCCCCCCCCCCAGGTCTATTTACTTCCCGCTTAGTCTTTCCCTTGCTAAAAAATCTGTTTTAAAATGTGGCGTCGAGGAGATTTTCTGTTGAATATAAGGAACTAATTTAACATCATCCTGCTATAATAGCTAATATTTACCTTGCAATAGCCATGACGGTTCATGTGTGTGTGTGTGTGCGCATGTGTGTGCATGTACTAATTTTTAATCGTTTGCTTATAATTACCATGAGATCAAAAAATCTAAAAGACTAATGTGGTAAAAATTAAAATTATTTATGCCAATAGATCGCCGAAGAAAAATTATAACGTATGATGCTAAAATACGAAAATCTCTTCAGTTTGTGACGACACAATTTTTGCGTGGATGCTGTTTCGTCTACTAGAGCCCTAAGGCCAATTGAGATAGTAGCTTGTGTTCCTCGCTGCGAGGAACGCAGCTACTACCTCAGTTGGCCTTGTATTACTTTGCCAAGCGTCACGAAACGGGGCGACGGTTACATGCACGGATGGAGATCTGTGCGTGGCTGTTAAAGGACAGGATCGAGAAAAATGGCGTTGGGAGGAATGTATTATTAAGCCCCTATCCTTGGCTATGGCGGATTACAGCTCTTCAGTCGGCCAAATTTAAGTTGTTCTGCAAACTGGATCTTCCATACAGGAATTCCATGAAGGCCTGATTTTCAAGTGATGACAGCTCACTTTGTGCCAATTCGTTAGTTTGTAACTCTGATAATACAAGGATTCTGGATGGAGTAGACATGGTAGCATTTGTGTTGCAGTTTGGCAGCAAATTAAAGTGGCGATGTAAGGGGAAAAAAAGTACCTTGTTTTACAGGAGTTTGTTACTCAAAAGCAACATGCGGGCGGGCGAATTTTATTTTAATTTTTTATACCAAAATTTAGCTTGCACAGGCAAGATTTTTTTGGGTAGGTCATAGTTTGACGAGGTCATAGTTAATTTTAGCCTTTGGTAAAATCCATTAACTTTTATCGGAGGGAGGCGTAACTTTTGCTCTCCCTTCCCACAGAAAAAAAAATTGGGCCTTTTTTCAAGCATTTACAGATTTATTTTGCAGTTATTCGTTTTAGGAAAAGTATTTGCAGTGCTAAAGATACATTTTTTTGCATTTCATTTTTGGCCCATCCCTCCCATCCCATACGTGGCACGGTCCTGAGATTGCCACTTTAGCTTACAAATTTCATTTTTTTTTTTTTTTTGGCACGCCAGCCTTCGATGTTTAAGAGAAACTGCGACGATTTTGCTACATAGCTTTAAAGGGCAATTACATCCATTTTGACATACATGTTTTACTTTTGGATCACTTACACAATAACTAAACGCTAGAATTGCGGTAAGAATACATTACGTACGTCCGATACAACAATTTAATTACTGCATCACCAAAACACGACACGGAGACTGCCATTATTTTGCTGGAACGCGCAGAAATTAATGCCGACAGATGTCACTTTTCGATTTCGACTCGCAGCCGATTAAGATAGCTCTATTGGCGGTGAGAGCTCAAGCGTCTGACGGCCTTAGCTGGCCGACAGTTGTAGTGGGTAGGTAAGGCTGTCGGACTCTTGAACTCTCACAGCCAATAGAGCTATCTCAATCGGCTGCGAGTCGAAATCAAAGAGTGACGTCAGTCGCCATTAATTTCTGCGCGTTTCCAGCAAAACAATGGCGGTCTCCATGTCGCGTTTTGGTGATGCAATAATTAAAATGTTGTATCCGACGTACGTAACGTATTCTTACCGCAATTCTAGTGTTTAGTATTGTGTAAATGATCCACAATAGGGCCTTAGGGCTTCGTCGGGCAGATGACCGGGTGCGGTTAACGATCGCTAAAATCCTTTGACCCTTTGTGAAATGATCCAAAAGTAAAGCATGCTTGCCAAAATGGATGTATTTGCCCTTTAAAGTTCCGTTTTAATCTAAGCAAAAATAAAATTGTTTAAAAAATGTCATCGTGACGCCATAGCGCCCTGCAATGCTCTTGGCCCTCACGTTGCTGCGGGGGCTCACGCCACCCCTGGATGTAATGCAACAGCTTTTAAACTCTTCTTTTTCCGTTTTGGATTATTAAGTTTTAAAATTACATTTATGTGAACGCACATATGTAAATTATCGAAATTCCCATTTAAACATTAGAAATCATAGTACGTGCAAACTTCTACTCTTGAATTACAAAAATAAAAAATAAAAACATGAAACAAACATGCAAACATTCCGACGTCAAGAAGGTGCGAGTTAACGAACTAATGTAACATCTCCGCCCAAAGTACAAGATCGTTGACACAGCCAGGGGCATATTCCTGCCCAAAAACAGATTCAAGAGGAAGCTTCCGACACTGACAGCACAAGGCTTGCCTGCAATACTTTCTTTCCAAGTGAGGGAGGAGAGGGGGGAGGAGGTAAGAACCCAGCAGCTGGAAGGCAAGCTTACACAATGATGGATCGAACAGGCTTTCCGGCTTTCAAGGTCGAACGATCGATAAAAATACCTTGCCGTAATTTTTTTTATGTTCAGCTGAGAGGAGGTAGTTAAGTCTAAAAGCTACTTCCAAGCTTTTTGAATGACTGTGTGCCAGAAACATATTTTATGGTTGAACACTGGCAATATTCGCGCTACAAAGACACACTACTGTGCAAATATAATTTAATCCAATATTTTGGACGTCTAAAAAGCGTACCTTTGTCAAGGACCTAACAGAGACCTAAGGTATCGTGCGTCGAGCGTTGTGTTGAGCGTACAGGCAGACCTGGGGTTTTATTTTTCGTATTTTCTGGCAGTGAGTTTCCAGCAGTCATGATTGGTGGGGGCTTAGCAGCTGGTTGCCACAAAACGAAAATTTGAAGCGTCTAGGTCATCTAGCACTATCTAATTCTCTTTACCACTTCCTCGCAACAATCACAGGCATGCACAAAGAAATATCTTTTAGCACAACAAACAAAACACGTGCCTCCTTAATTATTGAGCACAAATTTGGAACGTCCTCGTACACCTAGGAGCAAGCAGTAAAAATTAACGATATGACTGCCGCTAGATGGCGCCACAGTAGAGTATAAAGAAAATACCGTGATGCCATCTAGTGGCAGTAGTATCGTTAACGTTTACAGCTTGCTTCCAGATGCACGAGGGCGTTACCAAATATTTACTCAGTAATTAAGACGGCACGTGTCTTATTTGGTGTGTTAAAATATTTTGCTTTGTGCATTCCTTTTTGCTTGCTGCGGGAAAGCGCTAGACAGTAGCGCTAGACAGTACTCGATGGCGCTCGATTTTGCAGACTTTCATGTGGTGGTAACCCGACTTTAAGGATCGTTCCTGTGCGAATCGCTGCCCCTGACAGGTCTGATTGCGCACTGCTGGAGGTTGATGGTATTGTGCGCTCGATTTACGGTTCGTTCAATAAGCGTGGGCTCATCCACTCGATTATGTGACATTTATACTTGTGAGCTTGATTTACGTTCACTCACCAAAACATAATGAATTGTTAACGTCGTATGGTCGTACACGCCCATGCTCCGTCTAATTATGTTGCTTCAATCATGTTTTTGCACACTGATTAACGAACGCTGATTTTCCCTCGCTTCGCTTACTCAATCAACGCATCCCCCTTCAGCCGCTCCTCACTTGGTTTGCGTCAATATGAGCAATGAAGGGCGAATTGTTTTTAAAATAACGGCTGTACCTTTAGCTTTTATTAATCCAAGCATTTTTTTGTTCGTTATTTAATTTTTTTGTCGTGTACTGCGCATTTTCCATTTTCCCCCCCCGATTCGTATTGACGGTGTGTACTTTTTGTATTACAGATATCAACGAATGTGAAATACCTGCATTAGCTGCCAAATGTGTCAAGAACGCCGAATGTTGTAATTTGCCTGCTCATTATACGTGTAAATGCCGGCCGGGATTCGAAGGCGACGGATATACGGAATGCAGAGGTATTGTTGACATTTTTTCACATTTTTCACATGTTCACATTTTTATATTTTTCATATTTGTCACCCTTAAAGAAGCATAGCTGATCGAGAATAAACTTCTACAATTAGTCTCATCTCGTAAAGTCTCGGAATACGTTTTAACATTCTTTGAGAGGTATTTTTCGTAGTGAATTTTGGCTGGATTTCTTTAATGGGCACCTTTAAAGATTTACACCTTTCACAATAATAGGCCTTTTTTAAATATTAAATTTAAAAAATAACAATGAAAATCCATTTATTCATTTTATGCAATAAAACAAGAAAGAATTCGAGATTTAACAATTTTAGTACCATTTTTTCCCGCTAGATGTCGTTGTTATCAAAGTGAGTTAACTGATTTAACTTGTATACGTTCATTTTTAATTGTTTCCCTAAAAAGAACAAACATTTGAAAGAAGACAAAAATACAAGATCTGAAAAATGCACGACCTATTTAAACTGAAATTATGTTAGTACACTTTGCTAACAGCGCCATCTATGGGCAAGAAATGGTACTAAAACTGTTTAAATCTCAGATTCCTTCTTTTTATTCGATGAAACTAGCTGGTAACCCATCTAAGGCTTCATTTACCCGGATTGCAGAAGATGCTACTCATGAGTTATTTCTCATATGGCATTGCTGTGGCTTGCTTACGGTCAGGGTAGATTAAGTGCTTGTGCCTGTTGCTTGATAACAGCGCCCTCTGGCGGTAAATCGCTGAATGCAGGTACTTATTTCGTCCAAAAGTTTACCGTTGTCAGAGAAAAGCGTAACTACCATTATATTCTTCTACCCTGCTTACGGTATTAGCAAGAATTTATAGGGTTATTTATAAATTCTTGGTATTAGGAATGTAGATGTTTTTTGCATCGGATTTTTATTGTTCTTTTTGTATTTACGACGGTTAAAAAAGGCTTTTTGTTGCTATAAACATGAGTAAACTCTATTTGCTCTTATATTTGTGGGATTTGTAACGTTGGTCAAACACTCGTATATTGATGAATAAACCTAAACAAAGCCTGGGCCTTAAGTGAATGGATTTTAAAATTCGACGGCAGCTTGCACCTCAGACTGAGGACACTATTTACAAGACTATCGCCGAATGATATTTGCTAGTCGGTCGATCAAACAACTACAGAAAACATAGATTTACGGTAGCCAGAAGTAGACTACGTATTCGTAGCTAAACCAATTTCACACCGAAACCCAAAAAGTAACTAGAATTTTCAGCTTCACGTCAAACCCAAAAGGGCAAAAATCGATGACTCTGTCGTCTTTGAAATTCATGCTACTGCGCAAGCAGGTCACAATGGGTTTGGTTGCACACCATACATTTTCATGATTGCATATTTTTAGTAGGTTATTGCTGTAAATGGTTATTTCTACATTACACAATACAATTTTAGACATTGTTTATCGAATTGGAAATATCGACAGCATCCAAAAATTTTTTTTAATGTACTTGTTGTCTCGACCTTGTTAGGGGAGCACGACAGTGGCAGCTATTTTTCAACATGGCGACGACGTGGCTGATTTTGCTGCCACCTTTTGATGATTCTTTGAAAAATTTTGAAAATACACCCGAAAATTTCTCAGGAGTGGAGAATCGACACGGTTTAAAAGTTAATTTCTGCTACAATAAAACGGCTTGTCCTGCAGGCTATTTTTTTGTATTGTGCAGTTGCACGACTTGTCTTTTTAGACAGTCCTGTTTCGTTTGGTTTGGCGTTCTGTTTCGTCGAAATTTGCCGGATCTGGTTGGCTGAAGCACAGTAGCAATTTGTGGCGAGGGAAATAGCGATGAGATGTTCTGGCGGCAAAGAAGGCATTCACCTCCCTCTCGAGATGACCTTGCTGCAGGCTAGAAGGCCGACTGACAAGGGCCTTTCAGCGTTTCTCTGGAAAAATCTACCGTGCGCCAAAAAAAACCATGAGATGGGAAGAAGCTCGCTCGTGGCTGCGTCGACCAACTTGCGACGTCACAGTTGTTAAGTCGTCCCTTGTACAGCTACTTCTTTGTTTGACATTTTAAAGACACCTTCACCAAAGTTGAAATTCTTCTTGAACATTATCAGTTCAGTTCAGCGACAGTCAACTGTTTAGTAAGGCAGAGATACGAAACCAGTGGCAGAGCTATTCGGGCGGGGTTGGGGGGGGGGGGGGGGGGCAAAAAGAAAAAATTACTAGGTAAATGTAAACGAAGTGAATGGTCTGTATTCAAGACTGGCCTTATAAGGACCTCACGTAATTTGGAGACACTAAAGCCGTATGTGCACACAAACATTTGCCCTTTCCCCATCCAAATCTTACACTTAAGCACACAGTAGCCTCAAGATTGAATTCTTTTCTTTTTTATTGGGTGGGGCGAGACAACTGTTAAATCCCCCCCCCCCCCTATTAAAAAATCACTGTTGGGGGGGGGGGGGGGGAATGTATCCCAGTAGGTGGGACGAACTGCAAAAAAAAATAAGTTCCTAATAGATCCGCCCCTTCGACACCCTAGGAAATGTTGGATAAATGAGTCTCGAGTCTGAATTTATTTTTCTCCCAACGCCATTTTTCTCTATCCTCCACATGAATTATGGCCCCAAAGGTCAATTTCCTTACCGTTAGTCAATCCCTTGGTAAAAATCCGTTTTTAAATTCCTTCCTAAAATAACGGGAAATAGCCTGGAAAATGACCTCTTACTTCTCTGGAAAACCTAGAAAACTCGGGGAAATTATTTCAGTATTTTGGTGGGCACCCTAATTTAGACTCAAAAGAGAGTTAACATCAGAAACCACAACCAGTAAAGGAGTACAGAATACCAACTAGGTATGCTAAAGTCATGGGAGGCCCCCCCCCCCCCCCATGAAATACCCCCAAGGACGCCCAGGTCCCCTCCTCCCTGTGCCCCCTCTCTGAGAATTGGCCAACAAATTTCTGCAGATCGAGCTAAAAGCATGAAATTTGGCACGCAAGTCATGCAGTCGTAGCAGCACAAATCGAACCAGCCGTGGAACCCCCATGAAAGACTCACCAAATCAAGCGCCCCAGTGCCTTCTCCGCCCCCCCCTCTCTGAGGCTCGACCAACAATTTCTTCCAAATCGAGCTAAAGGCGTGAAATTTGGTACACAAGTCATTCTTAGCAGTAGAAATCGAACCAGTCATGGAACTGCCCCAAGAAACACCCCCATGGGCCCCCAGAACCCTCCGAGATCAAATGTATCCACTGCATGACGATTTTTCGAGACGAAGCAAGATGGAGGTGAAAGCATGATAAGATCAGACTGAATCTTGACGTTGGAAAGTGAGAGGAGTTGGTTAAGAATAGTGCAGTGTCGTCATGGTACAGCTTAATCCCAGACTACTGACTGACATGTTAAATATTTAAAGCCACTGAGTTCGTTGTGAAATTGTCTGCATCTATCAAACAAAAACCTTGGGTGTGTTTTTTTTTAATTAAATTTTTCGGTATTGCTCATTTTATGTAATTACTCATTGCCAAATTGCTGTATTAGCCAAGAAGATATTACGCCCTTGTGAAGTTTACGGCTAATGTCTCTAGGCCATGGCCACTATATATAATTTTGTTTTTGTGTTTGAATGACAGCTAACTGATGGCTAAATTACATGAACACTTGACCAGTTCACGCAAACACGTACTTAATTGAGAGTCAATGCATGGTATGTGTGCGTGCTACCGTTTGATGCATAGGAAAGTTTCTGGACAGGAATTTTTAAATAAGCACTTTTGCTGTCAATGGCGAAGGGCACAGACTGGTAATGAAAATTACAGTAGCATTGCAATTTCTGTAACCTTCCAGCGTTACGCTGTGGTTGGTTACAAAGAACATAGTAATGCAGTTACATAGGTAGAAAGAATTTGAGATGGTACAGGTGGTATAATTTGAGATGATACATGTGGTACATTCCCAGTGCGGCCAGTAAGCCGCAATTGGTAGTAGAGTTTACGTATGTGCAAGGCCGTAGGAAGGGTAAGACGCCCGCCTAGGGCCATCAGGGGGGCGCCGTACTGATAAAATATATTTTAACGGATGGCATTGCACATAAGTTCACAGCGCCAAAGAGGTGTTTGGAGTTGGTTTAGTGCTCGCTTCACAATTTCCGGATGTTTGATTAACTGATTATTCGTTTTTTTTTAATGATTAAATATCTGAAACCCGAAATTAAAGAAATTATTTTAGGCTATATAGAGGCACTTCATTGTACTTGTGTCTTGCTACTTAAAGCAGTAAGTCTCTCAAGTCACAGACTTTTGGAGTCGGTGACTCGGTCAGGCATGCTGTAGCCAGAATCCAATATGGTGACCAGTTGGTTTGCCTTGGACGTCAAAGAGACTAGCTACCTCTGTGCTTTCTAATACCATCTGAGGAAAGGCAGGAGAACATAAGGCCTGTTGATACAACTGAGTCAATAAATCGGTTGATGCATAGGTTTGGGACTATGATACTGGTGTGAGTTGCGGCACTGGTCGAATATGACCCTGTCTACAGTTGAATATGACCTCATCAGTGACCCCATCTACGGCCCAGATTATGTATTCAGTTAGTTTTTATTCTTTATCCCGATGGAACTTAATGTATTCCGGTGTTATAGAAAACCCTCCTTAAGGCAAATGGGAAGAAAGTAGGGCCCTACAACGATGGGATGCTCAAGCTATCAGGCCTTATTTAGCATTGCAATTTTATGAACACGCAGTTTTTGCTTTAGTCTTCAGTTATTACAAGCAGTACCCAGGATTTCTTCTCAATTCCTCTTGCTCTGAAGGCCATGATTTTACCAATTTGGCGTTTGGTTGTGCTACATTGTAGTTCACAATTCCGAGAACTATTTTGAAACGTTTTAATTTTTTTTCCATCTTGAACCATTTTCCCCCTTTTTGTCAACATATCAACAATATGTTAAGAAGTAACCTACTCTATTCGTCCTGATTTCACTTAACTTTCTAAAACACGTACGAACGAGTGGTAATTTTTTAAGTATACGGCGGTCTGGTACAAAATCCAATCTTGCACCTTTTTCTTTTCAAAACTAAACTTATCTTGTACTTCGATTGACGTTATAAATACGTAATTAATGCTTGATATTTCCTTTAATGTGCCGAGTGCCCAGTCATAATTGAAAAACGCCACCGAGCTTGCAAAGGGTCATTTTTACACTCAGTTTTTACAGGCACTGTATCTTTTAAAGTTATGTTCATTTTCTGTTTGTTGGATATTTTCAACATGGGAATAATTTCTATTTACAGATATTGACGAGTGTTTAAAGCCAAATGTATGTGCCAAAGGTGCTCTTTGCACCAACTACGAAGGAAACTTCACATGTGCTAGCCCTCCAGGATACACAGGCGATCCTTTCTTCGAAATATACGGTAAATCGTCTACTACAAAGGCAACACTATTCATTACGCAATGCATATGATAGAGAAACAATACGTTCTTTTTTTGCGTATTGCAGATATTGATGAATGCGGACATCCAGATGCATGTGGTGTTGGTGCACGGTGTACGAATACTGAGGGCAGCTACACGTGTCAGTGTCCTGAAGGCTTCGAAGGTGATCCTTACCACGGAAATTGCGTAGACATCGACGAGTGTGGTCGTGGTCCCAATCCTTGTGGAGAAGACAATGTTTGTATTAACTTGGTTGGAGGATTTGAGTGCACTTGCCCACAAGGTTACACCGGAACACCACAAGAAGGTTGTCATGGTAAGAACTTTGATTGGACAGTACTTTGTTGTAAATAGGGAAACAATTTCAGAAGACAAAGATGGGGGGAGTCGATAAGTAAATGTTTATTGTTTTGTGAAAAATTTCTGGCATTCTACAGCAAATTTTCTGTAATTTTTTTAGGATAGCTTATTTTTTACCTTCGTGCTGTTGACTCACTTTTAGCTGCAATACTTTCCGAGTTCCGTCATACGTGTAAACTTTATTTTGTCCTGTTGTATCTTCAGATATCGATGAGTGTTTGGGCCGCCCATGCGGTAAGGGAAGTGCATGTCGGAACTTACCAGGAAGCTTTGAATGTTACTGCCCCAGAGGCTATGACGGTAATCCAGGGACACTTTGCAACAGAAGTAAGTGAATCTTCAAAACAATTTTGATTTGCAATGGTATAATATTATTGATCTTATTTGATTATTTTGCCCTCTGCATATGCTATTATCCCTTAATTCACAGCCAGATTTGAAACTGTGGTTTTAATGGTTTAGCGGTACAAACACAAAAATTAACTTTGTCATTGTTTTGATTCCGAGTCCTTAGTTTTATCCACTTTGGCCGTGTCAAATCAAATCTTTCGGAATCAAATAGTCCATTGAATTAATCAGAACGATCGGTTTCACATTTTGCGGCATTCACAGATAGAAACAAAATATTAATTGAACTAAATATAGCTGCAAACTCCAGTTTAGTATTACAATGAAATTGTTGATTTTTTTTTGGTTTACTTGCATTGGTTCTTAACCTTGTAAGTAGTTGTATTGAATAGTTCATAGATTATGTAAACATCATAACGTAAAGGTAAATGATAGTCATAATTTGCTATTATTGCACTGTGCGTACTGGGTTAAAAGCAGTTGTTGACAACAGAATATTGTTTGTTTCTCTAGTTGCTGTTCAAAGTGAATGTACCGTCAATGCCGACTGCCCAACGAATGCTGAATGCACGCAAGAAGTATGTCGTTGTCTGCCCGGTTACGCTGAAGATAAAGACCGTTGTGTTGGTTAGTATGATACTTTTATGTCGTTGACGCGCCCAATGCTCACTTCAGAACTCCACGTTAAACATGATTCATTCTTTCTGTACAGATGTTGATGAATGCCGGAAACGTAACGTCTGTGGACCGTTTGCAAAATGTACCAACGTCCCAGGAACCTTTCGATGCGATTGCCAAGAAGGATACTCAGGATTTCCCCCACAAGAACCGTGCAAAGGTATTGAAGTCTTTTACGAAATTACTAATGCCCAAAGCGCGAGGGAATGCAGCTCAATTTTTAACTTAAACGAAAAGCTCATTAAAATCTACATATTTTAATAGCTAAACTTTTAGTAGTTAAAAAGGAGTGACGAGTGTGTGAGGTATGTTGCCTGGTTGAGCTGCGAAGCAAATTAAACTGTTTGTTTCAACTATCTAGCCTACAATGTTCAATTAATAGTAGGTGTTGGCTTATTTTAAAATTTTCTTTTCTATGAGGACAGTTTGTTAAGATATGACTGCTGTGAGTTACCAGTAGTATGACTTAGTAGCCATGGTAGCCATACTTGACAAACTGAGACCCAGTATTAGTATTGCAATATTTCATTGAGAAATTTGTCACTTTATAGAAACAATAATTAATAATTTAAGTCGGTTCAAAGCTGGTGACATTGCAATATTATTTTGACTTTTGGCTGAAAAGTTGAATTGTGTTAGAATAGTACATCACTTGTACAAACTAAGACAGTGTTACCCTATGTCCTTGGGATGCAGTAAGCCACTGATTCCTGTGAGACTTGTCAAAACCCCTGAAACAGTCTATCAATTTTAAATATTGGAATTCTGAAAAACTATGTTTTCAAGATTAATTGTATTTGATACTGCTATCCACAAGTCAATAATGACATGCAAAAACAGTGTAGGTATCCTAATCCAATTTTGGCAAGTTTGCACATAGTAGGATTGGGGGATTCTAAGAAAAATTAGTTTGTCATGTTAACACAACACTAGTTTGACACACAATTAAAAAATGTCACATATCAAAACATGTCTATTACAATTTCTTGAAACTAATCACGTCCATATTAACCCTTTAGTTTGGCATTGGAAAGGATCGTTTGCATATTTTGCTTTACAGTGAATACTTGATTCGATGTTTGTTGCACCCTTGTTGCATTCACAGATCGAGACGAGTGCATGGAGAATCCATTTCCATGTGGGCGCAACGCTAAGTGTACAAATATGGATGGCAGCTTCACATGTTCGTGCCCCAAGCCTCTCATGGGTGATGCCCATGTCGAGTGCCAATGTGAGTGTCAGGAGGAATGAATGAAAAAGTGCACGGGAATGGACTTTCTCTGATTTCACAGTTTATTTACTCTGTTCATAACTTCATAATAAGGAGCAGGGCCATCCTTGGAGGGCCATCTAGGCCCGGCCAAGGCCCCGCTCTTGTGGCATTTCGTAGAAATCGGTCATCATGAAAAATTTCAATAAGCCTCCAATAGACCCCATGGGAAATATCCTATTTTCCCGTATGGCCAGTAAGGAGACAATTACTAGCTCTAACGAACGGTCTTAGCATATTTTTTTTTAATCTTCTCGTTCGCCGCAGTTCTTTTTAAGTCAAATCACTTAATACACGTGCCAATCTTAGACAAATTTAAATTAATGCTGTTTGTACCAACTTTCTACACTTGTTCAAACCAAATTTTAAAGTCTGTGTCTAGATTTTCTATGATAAAATGCCGTCAAAGCAGCATTGCATATAGATTTCTTCACGAATTATCTAAAGATTTATAGGGATACCAGCTCTATTTGTCGAAGGCTGTCTAGTTTAAATTTACAGAAGACATCCACCAAGATCGTAAACTATAAAAATTTCGGGGTATGATGTTAGCAACAACCATCGCAATGATAAGTTTTCAGATGTCTTACACTTGATAAAATTAACGTAAGCGCTTAATTATTTTAGGATCAACTTGCCCCAATTAGCGCCATGTTAATTATGCTGACGTTTGTGGCATTATATAACTTACATTGCTTCGCATCCAAACCCTGTATAAAGTGGTTGCTTTACATAGCTTTACAGCTAATTCGCCACACCGTTGTAAACAATGTATGAACAGAGAAAATAAATGATTACCTCATTCTATTCTTGACTCTACCTTTGATGCATGACTGTGGCATCGACTGACTGTTCTTACTTCCCCCTCTAGTATATTTCAGTAGAACTTTGGATGAACTTCAATACTACGGCCTCTTGTTCCGTGGCTTTCAGGGGTTTGTTATTGCAATTACACGACAACATCTCTCCTACTTCATCTCTGGTCTTGTGACTGGTTGCATGCATCACCAATGTAGTTTATGAATCTTATCTAAAACTTCTCCATGCAATTTCCATGTATTGAGTGTGTAACTCACAAAATATTTCATCCATGTAGCGCCGTGCGAGAACATCTTCTGTGGGCCGCACGCCAAGTGTCGACCTGACGGGCAGAGTGCCTTATGTATATGTGACGAAGGATACACGTTTGATCCTCGTAATGTCTCTGCTATGTGTCTTGGTAAGTGTGTTTTCCTAAGTCTCTTATAAATTCAATTGGGTTTTTTGTAGTAGTGTAATTGCCCCCCAAAACAGTGATTCCTTGCGAAGGTCGTCTGTACACCAGCTCCTGTCACTGTTTTAACTTAGTTGTATTAATGTTCAATGCAAGCATGGTTGTGGTTTACATTTTGTTGACTACTATGCTGGTAGCTAAAGTTTCAATAACTACTGTGCCTACGACAATCTCAAATTCACTGTGGAAATTCTTTAGGGTAGATGGTGGTTTATTGATTAATTAACTCATTGGGATTATCTCATTTGACTTTACGCCTACAAGTTCAATGCATCATGGATGTTCTTTACAAGATAGAGGGAAGTTTAATTCATTTATGGGACCAAGACCGGTCAAATTTTTGTCCAGGAAAACTCATTTGTTTTACATTTTATACAAATTGTTTTACGTGAAACCTTACAAAAAAGTTTGATGGTCTATGACGCTGTTGTTTTCTTGTTAATTGCAATTCTCGTGACTAATGCACACATTTAATGCATTATATTTGACATTGATTATGCAGCACGCATATGATATGCATTATTAGCAAAGGACAAATGTAGCACTCCAGTTAATTGTGTTGCTAACATACGCATTCCTTACTTGGTAAAATTATTGTGAGGGTAAAGCATTGTCATTAACTACTGTTTTTAACTATGTCATGGTTAAAGTGTACTGTGGCTAAATGATATTTCATTATTTAACAGATATCAACGAATGTGATACTGTTGGCCAATGGACGTCTGGAATGTGTGGAGAAAATGCGATATGTTCCAATTTGCCCGGAAGCTTTAGCTGTCGTTGCCCACCTGGATTCAGTGGTGATCCTCATCAAGGTTGCGAAGGTGTGTATGATGTTAAAACAGTTTTAAGTCCAACTATGATCTAATGGCTTCTTAGTTGAATTTACCGTTATGGTTACACATTTATAGCACAAGTACAAGATTCAAAACACAACAGTAACTTACCCTTCTTTCAGATGTTGATGAGTGTCAAGATCGCCATGCATGCGGCAAAGGAGCCAACTGCATTAACGCTATCGGAAGCTTCAGTTGCGAATGTCAGCCAGGGAAGACGGGTGACCCGTACCAAGGGTGTACAGGACCAAGCCTTATGACGTGCGATACGGCTAACAACAATTCTTGCCCCGGCAATGCCTTCTGTTCCCCTGTCAGTCACATTTGTATCTGCCCAGCACCAAACGTTGGGGACGACTGCAGACGTAAGCTCGAGTTTCTAATTATGGTTACCAAAAATTGATGATTCCCGAACTCAACATCGCAGTTCTTTAACTACCTCAGGACTACTTTAATATATGCCGTCCTTTATTTCAGATCCATGTGAACCATTCTTTTGTGGAGTAAATGCGGAGTGTATGCTTATCAATGATAAACCAATGTGTGCGTGTAAGCATGGATTTACAGGTTCAACTGTTGATCCCACTGGCTGTGTTGGTAAGTAGTTGTGTTTTGTAATACTGCTATTTCCAAGAGTGTGTCTGTTTCGTGTTTCAATTCTAATCACTGTGTGCCTGTTTTCAGACATAAATGAATGTGCAAATGGAAACAGTCCGCCGTGTGGCCCCGATGCCATTTGCAAGAACTTAATTGGCACATTTACGTGCGAATGTCCAACCAACTTCAAGGGCGACGGCTTTCAAGGCTGCATCAGAATCAAAGGTCATAATGCAAACTGTGAAAGAATTTTACGTATTTCGAGCATTTAGAATTGACGAATTGGTTGCTGGATCATCCCATGTTGCTTATTGTTATGTTCTTCTTACGTTTGCAGATCAAACCATCACGGGAGACTGTTCCAAGGGACACGATTGTTTACAAAATGAAGAGTGTCTCGTCGAAAAAGGAAGAGGGGTTTGCGTATGCAGACAGGGATTCCGACGAGATGAGTCACAGTATTGCCGAGGTGAGAAGTTTGCCAAACGTTAATCTGGGACTATGAAATATTTATTATCGGTGAATGTAGCCTATTTAATTTACAGTGTTTCTAATATTATCTGGTCGACATATTTTACTTTTTCAGACATCAATGAGTGTGTGGAATTTGTTCAAGGAAAGCCGGTATGTGGCCTTAATGCAAACTGCCACAACTTGCCCGGCAGTTATGAGTGCAGCTGTTCGCCCCTCTTTACCGGGAACCCGTATCTCGAGTGTGTCCCAATTGGTACGTTCTACTGTTTCACGAAATATGGCTCGAGAGTTTAATACTATCAAGAGCTATTTCAGCTAACTGTCGTGGGCTTTTTTTTTAATAGATATTCCATGCCATAACAATGAAGAGTGTCCAGCAAATACGATTTGTCTTAACGGGGGTGCAGATGGCAAGTTCTGCGGATGTAGCTTGCCCTTTATTCGGCAAGGAAAATACTGCGTGTGTAAGTAGTTAACATTCACAATCGTGTGTTAGGCTGGACTTACTAAACCAGCATATTGTGTGCTTTTCGTGTAAAATTTATAAAACATTCCCCCATTTCACCTTTAGCTGTAAACTTCAACTGCTCCACCGATAATCCATGCCCGCAGAATCAAGAATGTGCTTTGCTTAGTGGAGGACGAGGTTATTGTGTCTGTCCTCGTGGATACACTATTGACGACAAAGGAGGCTGCACAATTGGTAAGGCGAAACTTACTTTCTAACGCACTTTAATTGTGACGTAATTAGCTAAGACAATTTATTTAATGTTGCAATAGGTTAGTTTGATGTCTCACTATTTTAAAATACAGTGAGACAGAAAATTTCTTCCATGTTTGCATTCCTGAGCGACTTAGTTTTGCAATATTAGCTCACATTTCCTGTTTATTTTTTACCCTGTATGTCAGTTTTGCTAGTCACTAATACCTATGTGAATATTTCAAAAGCTTTTTTTATTGAGAAACACAAAAACAAAGAAGGGGTCTGTTCATGTAAGTGACTGTTGCCTGTTTTTCAGTAATACGTCGGTGAGACGAATCATCTTTTGTGATATGAGAATTTTAAGCTAAGGGTCCAGGGTTCGAGTCCCTGTTCTGGCGCCATATTTTGCCAGGGATTGTCCGAACTCTGGTTTAAGCGAATTTCGCTGCTGGACCCATTAACGTGTGTTGTTCTTGCCATCATGGCGATGCTCGAACTCTCTCCGCGTGCGCAAGCGCGAGGGAAGGGAGGGGAGGAGGGCTGCGATGTGAGGGTGGTAGGTGTCGCCCTCATATGGTGACTTACCACTTCTACTATGTTATATTTAAATGAATCAATTAAAAAACTGGTTGTTCAAAATTTCTGTAATAACTCAGTGGGTTTGACAGTAGCTAAGTAGCCCCTTATTTCAGGTATAAGAATGCTGTATTTGATTAGGGTAACATTTTGTAATGTTGGAATGAGCTAAGGCATCGTTCAAGAATCTTGCAGGATGTTACTACGATATATGTAATTCAGTATTAGTTCAGTACATAGTATTCAACATTAGCAGACTAATTTGCCATGTTAAAGACAGTGCACTTGGTTATTCTGCATTTCTGCAAAGTTGCATGGGATAGTTAAGTCATCGGTTCAGTAACATTTTAATGAATTAATTCACACTTTCAGTAATATGGAAATAATTTAATTCAGCAGTATTGTTTTGGGGTAATTCATCATTAATTTGTGTAACATAGTATTCATCAAAATACTTCACTTTCATTGCTAGGTGTACTGTTGAGCAATATCATAGTTACATTAAGTTGTATTTTGTATTTACTTCACAGATATTGATGAGTGCTCGGAACTGAAGCAAAAAGTTTTATGTGGTTTCAATGCTGAGTGCGTAAATACACCTGGAAGCTACGAGTGCCACTGCCGCCCCGGCTTTTCGGGCGACCCTGCAAAGGAATGTAGTGCTGTTGGTAAGTTAATGCAGTCTACGCTCGCAAGCTGGACCGCTTGTTTTACAAGGTTAATTTCGAAGAGAGACGGTGCTAAGACAGGGCTGGAACTGTAATGCATTATTTCAATTTCAATTTTAGTTACGAAGTGTAGTGGTAAGAAAGACTGTCGACCGAATGAAGTGTGCGGCGCTCCTGGAGAGTGTCAGTGTCTCCCCCCTTTCATCAGGGATGGACTTGATTGCAAACGTATGTCATAATTCTGAATAATTTAGCAGCCCATGATTACGTATGGTCATTTCTAATAATTATTGTGATTGGTTTTTGTTGTTAGATCCTTGTGACTTCATGTCGTGTGGCTTGTACAGCAAGTGTATTTTGACCAACCAAGGATCTCAGTGTCAGTGCGAACGAGGCTATGAAGGAAACCCACTGGAAGGCTGTCACGGTTAGTGCTCGTTTTTATTTTTTTATTTTAGTATCGACTCGGAAGTGTTGCAGGTAATAGCCAACGTCTATTCTACAGCTAAATAAATGTTTGCGTTTATTCATGTTGCAGATATTGACGAGTGCAAACGTAAGGTCTGCGGTCCTCGTGCTCTTTGCATTAACACAATGGCAAACTACACATGCGAGTGCCAGACGGGATTGGAAGGGAATCCCTATTCGAAAGAAGGATGTAAGTTGGCGTTTCAGATCATATAGCCGTTTGATTGTTTGCATAACGGACACACTGTTAGTGTGAGCGTGCACTTTTAGGGCTAATAATTTTATTCATTTCTAATATTTTAGAATTGGTTGTCGAAATGTAGCATTACAAGGGTAGATGACTACTACCCGTTGCTTACTACACGTTTTATTACCTTATAGTTGCAGTGGTGTTTGGTACAATGTTTGCAAAATTTAAGTTTGTGCTATTTGGTAAAGAGAGATTTAAAATTAATAGTGCAGAGCTCTTCAATCTTGTACCGTATGTAAAAGCTGCTTTGTTTGAAGTATGGTGGCTGTTTTATTTTCAAATTAGTCGCAGGAGGTTTTATGCTTTTAGTGCCCTGTTAGGATGTACTGTTAGGGCATACCTTTAGGTACTAGCAGTTGTGTTTAGGTAACGGTTTAGGAGCTCGGCTAGCGTCAGTTTTTATTCATCAGCTTTAAATGTTTATGACTAGAACTGTAATTTTTAATGCACTGTTTTCATTACTCAGGTACTCAAGTCGTACAGGATCTCCCCATTTGTGATGACAATTCTCAGTGCCCTACCAACACCATTTGCTTTGACGGGCAGTGTGAAGGTATGATACTGTAAACTGGAATTTGCATCATTATATTAGTTTATTTTCCTGGTAAATGTGTCTTACACGTACTACTCTGTTTACGTATCTGTAGATCCATGTGCAGCGGTGAAATGCGGCCGCCACGCTGTTTGTGTGCGTACCAGAACTGGAGCTGAATGCAACTGCAATCCTGGTTATGTTGCCAACAACGAAGGCCGATGTGTGTCTCGTAAGTGGCATTTATTTCCTGTAATTTAATTGTCTTTGTAAGTTAGAGTAATTTAAGTATACTTTGTGTGTAAATATTCACATGTGTAAATTTAAGCCGTTTTTGTGGTAAACTGGTAGAAAAATAGAATAAACTTGGCACACACGTCAAAAGGAATGTTTAACGCTTTTTACTGTTGTAGTATTATCTTCTGGAACAGGCATCTCCACACAATATGTTTTTAATCCTAACTGTAAAAGTTACATGGTATTTAGAGGCTGATTTCGTTACCGTATTTAATTTTTTTTTATGCATGTAGTGTGTGACCAGTTCCTTTGTGCTAACAACGCTCAGTGTCTCATCGATAACAACGGAATCCCAACGTGTATGTGTCTTCCTGGCTTCCAGGGTTTACCGCACGCTGGTGGAGAGTGCAGACTCGGTAAGATGGTTGTCTTCGCCTATATATAACTTCGTTTGTCTTCGCCTATATGTTTTCGCCTATATGTCTTCGCCTATATATAGGAGATGCTATAGAACCACTGCTTCAGACTATAACATTGTGTCTTTTCTGTAACTCTTTACAGAGCAATGCACCAGGAATGAGGAATGTGAAAAGCCGCAGGAATGTTTACAAGGACAATGTAAAGGTAAAACGGATCCAACTCTTGCAGTTTTGTGTGTGTTGTATATGTTGTGAAAAGGATATTAATGTTTGGCCGGTGTTGCGTGTTGCAGAACGGTGCCAGGGTATGGTGTGCGGTCTAGGAGCTCGTTGCGATCGTTCGGCAAACCGCTGCGTCTGTTTCCCATTTTTCATTGGAGATCCCAACCTTCTCTGTGTGCCACGTAAGTTTTTGTTTACACCGATTGTTGGGATCTTAGTTCATTTTGCAATTAACTGTATGGTCATTACGACCAAAGCACTATACATTTCGCGTCTTTGTATAAAACCGCTAAAGTGTCGATTGAAAGCCCCATTTAATTTTTATTTTAAAAATCTTTCTAGCTATAATGCCTCCTGTTTGTGTTCCGGATTGTGGCAGAAATGCGTACTGTGAATATGGTTTGCCAAACAAATGCGTTTGCAGACCTGGCTTAACCGGCAATCCGTATGAACATTGCGACTGTAAGTTGGTCATTTCACCGTGGTTGAACAGTTTAAGTCTTTAATTCCATTGGTCTAAAAAAATGCTGATTTGTATTTCAGCTGCTCCACGTCGTTGCGATGATGTTCGATGCGGAGACAATGCCAACTGTGTTCAAGGAACTAGTCGCATTGACTGTGTGTGTCCGCCTGGGTTCGAAGGAAGTCCTTACTTGGGTTGCACAGGTAAGGGCCGTTGTTATTTAGTGTACGTTACTGTATTTTTCTAATCTTCTAATGTTAATTTTATCATAAACATTGTACTCCATTTTGCTGTGCAGATGTAAATGAATGTCTCTACGGCAACATCTGTGGAACAGACGCTGTGTGCATTAACACTTACGGAAGCTACGAGTGCAGATGCAAAGCTGGTTTCACAGGCGATCCATACATTAATTGTAAGCAAATATTTTGCTTGTACCATCTTTTCAATCATTTGCTGAGTATCAGCGTTGCAGAATAGTTAGATTTCTTCGTTATTTTATAGGCATCACAGATCATGGGCCATCTACACCCGCTCCTGGGGACTGCTCAGTACCTCAAGTTGGATGCCAGTGCAAAACCTCAGCAGACTGTAAATCACCAGACTTAATTTGCAATACCCATGAAAAAGTCTGCGTTTACAGTACGTATTTTACATGACACCAGATTGTTAAAGTATATTGCTTGGCATGGGTTTTAGCATAGCTTCATTATCAACTTAAGCACTGTTATCCATTGTCAACTTCTTCTCCTACAGGCCCATGTCGAGATCATACTTGCGGACCAAATGCCTTCTGTGAACTTGTAAATAATGAGGCTACATGCAAGTGTTTGCCAAATTTCCCTCATGGTGACCCATCCGACATTCGAGCTGGCTGCAGAGGTGCGTAGTATGCAAGATTAAATTGGCTCGTACATAATGACTGCAAACAGACCAGTCTATTCAAATTTTGGCATTTGTATTACTTGCAGGCGATGTTTGTCAAAATGATTTGTTCTGTAAATTGAATGAAGTTTGTCTTCGGAACAATTTTGGATTTAGAGAATGTACAGGTAAATGGATGAAGGAAAATCCTTTATATCTTATGGTAGTATTGCATTTGAAGGGTTGTATGCTGATCTCTTACCGTTTTTAGATGTGTGCAAAATTACGCAGTGTGGTCCGAATGCTTACTGCCAAGCCAAACAGCATCGAGGAGAGTGCTTCTGCAATGCTGGATTCTCTTTTGGTGATCCTTACGATTTGAGCACCGGCTGCACGCGTAAGTTTTTTTTTTTATATCATTATTTCTTTTGTTTTCAAAGATTTGAAATGTTTTAGGATGCTAGTCTGAATCTGGATCTCCGTAATTAGTTGCAAAGCCCTTAAATACATTTTTTTTTTTGTTATTACAGCTGTCATTCCTGACGAGTGTGAACACGATAGTCAGTGTGCTGGTAACCACGTTTGTGTCAAAGTACCAAACGGCAATAGAGCTTGCGTTGGTAAGTGAAAGAGTTCTGAAAATCTCCATGCAGTACCAATCCTTTAATTGATGTATGAGCTAATTTGTAAATTTCAATGACTGCAGATCCATGTGAACAAGAAATCAGATCATGTGGTCCAGGATCACGCTGCATTCCCGAGAACAAACGCCCAACATGTGCTTGCTTGGATGGCTACTACGGTGACCCCAACAATCCGGAAAGTGGATGCATTCGTAAGTAGTAGAGTGTTGCAACAAATGTTAGTTACCAACTTAAAGGGCGGTTGCCACCAACTGAAAATATACCGAATGCACGCTGGGACCATCTAGCGGTAGTGATATCGTTAACTTTTGCGGACTGATCCCATGTACACGAGGACGTACCAAATTTTCACTCAATAATAAGGAGGCATGTGGCTTCTTTGTTTCCGTAAAAGAAATGGTGTTGCGTATTCCTTGGTTTCATGCAAGCAAGTGCTAGATTGTATTAGCTAGCGCTAAATGGCGGTAGATTCTGCTTACTTTCATTAGATGTACAACCACCTTTAAAGGGAAAGGTGGAAGCAAAGATTAATTTGTTTTATGGTACAGCAGTACCGTCTGTGATATTAACTGCAATATTGTTAAACCCATTAGCAGACAAAGAAGTAAACGAGGGATGAGTTGAAATTATCTAATGTAAACAAAATCTAGATAAACTCATGAGCAGATTGAACATTATCTTTAGCCTTTTGCTACTGAAGATCTTTGTGAACTACCTCCATCCCTCCCCTTAACCCTTACCCTAGTTCCTTCATATTGGAAATTTCTTGTAAAGCGAAGGGTGGGTTCTCAACCGAGCACAAGTTCAAGACAACTCATTAGCTCCCGCCATCGACTTTAAGGAGGTGGTTTTTCTAAAATGGAGAATATTTACAGTGATCTGACAAACCTTAACATCACTTGGTTGAAATTATTTCTTTGGTTTGAGATGCTATGAAAATAGAGCTAACACGTATCAAACGTGTTGGAATAAGATTGTGTGATGGGAAAGGTATGTTTCCTGCAGATCGAATTACAGGGATATTTCTGTTTCGACGGAAATAAGAGTAAACCGTTTTCTGATGGTGGGTCCTTCCCTGTAGATGTATGGGAACATGGGTTTTAACAACAATGATAGGGGTCTATTGTAACTTCATAGAATCTGAAATTTTTACTTAAGCCCTGGTTTAGCATGCTTGCTTTTTTGAATTCGTAAATGATATTTTATTTTTTATTGCAGCCAAACCGCCACCGGAATGTGAGAAAGATGAAGAGTGCTTGCAGTTTGAACACCAGTGCAGAGTTGACCACATTGGGGTGAAGAAATGCATTAGTAAGTTCGAAGGATTTAATTTTATAGTAATGTTATGAAGGGAAACGATAACTAATTCAGCAATTCAAGATGCGATAATAATTTAACAATGGCTACTTTTCAGGTCCTTGCATTGAATTTAACTGTGAACCGAAGAATGCAGAGTGTATTGTGGTTAATCGTAAAGCTGACTGTCAGTGCAAACCAGGATTCACTGGCCGCCCCAATAGCAGAGAAGGTTGCAGACGTAAGTGTTTTTACATGCCCTTATTCCAATTTCTCAAATTTAAAGTCTACCCAGGGTTCTAAATGTTAATTACTTCATAATTAACTAATTATTTGTTTCCTAGTTGTAAATTTTGGACCTAATCGCAAATAAGGAAAAGAGTACTTTTTTCACGTTCCCTACTTCATTTATAATTTATTTGTATAATTTATTGTATAATTTTCAGAGATTGAACTTAATGAGTGTAGTCGTAACGAAGACTGTGACTTAGATAAAGTGTGTCAACGAGATCGGGATGGAATCGTCAAGTGTCTAGGTGAGCTTGCGTAACTTCGAGGTTATCTTTTTCACTTATTGAGTTTCCCCAGTATCAATAGTCTCATCTTTTTTTGTTGTTGTTGCTGTTACAGAGGTTTGCAAGCTTGTTACCTGTGGCGCTAATTCTGTCTGTGTTCCGAGAAATCACGCCCACACCTGCCAGTGCCCACCTGGCCTCTACATTCCTGATCCACGAGTACCCAACAGTTGTATTCGTGTGGACTGTCTCGACGATGAAGGTTGTCCAGACAGCAAAGTTTGCGCAAACCATAAATGCCAAGGTATGTATTTTGAACTTTTTCTAAAGCTGTTTTCTAAAGCTGTTTAAGTAAAAATATTCAGATTTCTCAGAAATATTCTAAAGATAATTGTTAATAAATTTAATCGATGTTATTTCAGATCCTTGCAAGAATGCATGTGGAGGGAATGCAGTGTGCATTGCACAAAACCATCGTGCTTCATGTTCGTGCAAAGCTGGCTTTACTGGCAATCCAACAGTGCAATGCAAAAGTAAGAATATTGAAAATATTGTTTGGACATTCGTATTTTTGAACCCTTGTGTTGTTAAACTCAGTTATTGTAAGTGTTCCATTGTAGACATTAAAAAATTTTTTGTTTACACTTCATAGGTGTTGACTTGTGTGCTCCTAGTCCTTGCCACCCGAGTGCGCATTGTGACTCTACCGCTGGAAGTTTTGTCTGCCGCTGTCCACCTAATCAAATTGGAAATCCTTACGTTGAAAAATGTAGGCTTCTTAATATTTGGTAATACTGCTACCTACAAAATAGTAATTTGTTAATTAGTTAATATTGATTTGTTTTCATAAAATATAGGTCATGAACCTGGAATGTGTCCAAATGGTGACTCTGATTGCGAGATGACTGACAAGTGTCATCAAGATCCATCAGGGGTTGCTAAGTGCATCAGTAAGTTTCATTCTGTTCGCCCTTCAGACTGGCCTGTTGTTAATCGGTGTTTGTTGGTTTCAAGTATTAATTTGGCTTTGGTATTTTAACAATTCAAACTACACCATATTTGGTATTAACACATAATTCTGAATCTCTAGATCCCTGCGACGGTTTTTGCGGCCCCAATGCAATCTGCAGAACAAAGAACCACCAGCCTTCCTGCAAATGTCGCCCTGGCTTTGTTGCTAGTCCAACTGCCCGTGATGGTTGTATTCGTGGTAAGTTGAAATGCTTTGCTGCCAACGTGCATGATATTGCAAGA
Source organism: Lithobius niger (assembly GCA_023313725.1). NCBI lineage: Eukaryota > Metazoa > Arthropoda > Chilopoda > Lithobiomorpha > Lithobiidae > Lithobius > Lithobius niger. The sequence continues at coordinate 95,338 of JAHWFP010123341.1, read as the reverse complement.
TGAACGTCATCTTCTACAGCCATGTATTTTTATTGAGGATGATTTCAAACGGTACAAACTTTGTTTCAGAATCCACCGTTTGCACCGTTGATCACGAGTGCGGTCCTGGCTTTGTCTGTGTTGATGGTGACTGTCAATGTAAGTCTTGTTTATTGTATTTGTGACACCCAAGTGTATTTACAATGTATGTAGCAGCAATTGATTAATAATTTTTTTCTCCATTAAGATATCTGCTCAAGAGATGGTGATTGTGCCAATGGCGAAAAATGCTACAACAGTATTTGCGTCGGTGAGTGCAACTATTTTATATCCGTTTTAAGTTCTTGTGTTTGTTGAATTCGTTCCGTAGTTAGAGCTTTGGCTGCGATACTCTAAAGCAGTTTTAACTGATAAGTATTGAAATAAAATGCCGTACTTAAATTTTGAAATACTTAACTATCTTTTATTTCGTTTTAGTGCCTTGCGTTAATAACAACCAGTGCCCGCATGGACAAGTATGCTCTCAAGGAGTTTGTTTGATTGGTTGCCGAAGTAACGCTGATTGTGCGTCAGACAAGGAAGCCTGTATAGAGTACAAATGTCGAAGTAAGTGTCTTTTATCTGCTTTCGTGTTAGGTCGTATTAATAAGCTACCCATAATATTTCAGCTAGGAAGCTAGTTTGCATTGTGAAGTATATTCTCTGAAGAAATTTACTATTAACAAAAATCCATTAAATGTGTAAACAAATTTTTTTTCACCTAGATCCATGTATCGTTCCTGGTATTTGTGGTCCCAATGCAGTGTGTGACGTCATAGGCCATCAAGTTCAATGTGCCTGTCCACCTACATTTGCTCCCAATCCAACTCCAGTCCAAGGCTGTATCCGCATCTTTAAGCAATGTGACTCAAAGACTTCCTGTCCACCTGGTTTTGTGTGCGCTCAAGGAGAATGTCGACGTAAGTATTTTACGACAATTCTGCATGTGGAATTATTAGCTACTGTTACATCACGTTCTAATGGATCGTGTTCTCTATTTTATAGAAACATGCGATGCTTCAGACAAGTGTGGTGCTGGTGAAAGATGTGCGAGCGATCGTTGCGAAGGTAAGATTTTTATCTGCTTTAGAATGGCATAGCAAACTGCTGGCTACTGTTTGTTCAGCTACAGACGTGAAACGAAATGACTTAAAAATGTTATAATGCAACATTACTGTTATTTGCAGTTACATGTACGTCTGATAGAAGTTGTCAACCTGGTCAAGTTTGCATGGATCAACACTGTCAAGGTATGCATCGACTCGATAATAACAAATGTGTGAGCAACCAAGTAGTTGTTTGGTGATATATCACTAACTCTGTCTTTTTTTTTTACCATTCTGCAGCTGGGTGCCGAATTGATGGTGATTGCCGTGCAAATGAGTACTGCACGAAAAACCGGTGCTATTGTCGTCGTGGTTTCGTTCTGACTGCTGAAGGTTGTACAGGTAATGAAAATCATTCTGTTTTTCGCATGTATAGTAACTAAGAAGTATTCCTGCAACAATTTGAATGCATCTTTTATTGCAGTAAAGGTATAATAAAATATTAAGATTTCATCCTAATATGCAAATGTATTAATTTCTTTTCACAGATGAGAATGAGTGTAACGCAAATCCTTGCCATCCATCTGCTAAATGCATCAACACGCCTGGCAGCTACATGTGTCAGTGTGGTCCTCAGGAATACGGAGACCCTTACAAACAAGGATGTAAGAATTAAAATTTATCATGGCTTAAGTAAAGATTCTTGAAAAGTCAACAAAGTCATTTACCTGTATCTCTTATGTTTTTAAGGCCGCACGGATGTTTGCAATGTTGATGCTGACTGCCCGACATCCGCTGTATGCGGGAAAGACGCATCTGGAAGCATGAATTGCATTGGTAAGTGGACATCGTATAAACTCCTGTACAGAGTTAGGTTGTGTGCAGGATTGTGTGCACCTATGTAATGAGCGGTACCGTATAACTAAGCCTTTGGTATGTTCTTCTTCCAGATCCTTGTCTTGGAGTGTCCTGTGCTCTGCATGCAACCTGTGTGGTAATTGATCACCAACCGTACTGTGAATGTCCGCAAGGTTATTTAGGCGATCCAATTGATCACGATATTGGATGCTATATGCGTAAGTTGGATTAAATCAGGCGTGTTTCGGTATGCAGTGTGCTTTGTGTGAGACTGCTTTGTGTGTTTAGTGTAGTTATGCAAATTAGAGGCTTTTAGCATGAAGAGTTCGTTCTTGCTCGAAAGTGTGCAATGTGAACAACTTAACATGTATTGAAACTATACAGTTCCTAATAATGTGTTTGTTTACAGCTGAGTGTATTGATCACGCAAAATGTCCTGATGATAAAGAGTGCTACCAATATAAGTGTGAAAGTAAGTATTAGTCTAATTATTTCTCATGACGTTGCGTAAAATGTTTTCTTGTCTTATAGTGTTATCATTATCGTAGATCCATGTGATGTTCTCGACTGTGGCGACAATGGTGTTTGCGTCACTAAAAATCACGCCGGGTTCTGCCAATGTAATGAAGGATATACTCGCAACGACAAAGGCTATTGTATAGGTATGAAAGATTATACCTACGTTTACATATAATTACCAAGAAGCAGTGCACGACTGGTTAATACGTCAACTAAAATTTTAATTTACAGATGTTGACGAATGTCGCTCAAGAGACAAAGTATGTCCATCCCCCGCCAAGTGTATTAACTTTGCCGGCGGCTATTCTTGTCAGTGTCCGCAAGGCTTCCACGAGGAACATGTCAACCAGAAGATTATTTGTAAGTTGTGTTTTAAACTCAGTCTTTGTATGATATCCAATTTGCATTAAATTGCTACAGTTTTAAATTGCTACAGTTTTAAACGGGCCATTTCTAGTTTTCACTGTTGTTAACTCGATAACTTTTAATTCTAGGCCAACCCAACGGTGAGTGTCCCAACGGTGATGTGGATTGCCCAGTGAGCTTGACTTGTATGGACATGAATGGTGTTTCAAAGTGTATCGGTGAGTGTTATACTTTGCATTTTATAATTTACTGAGGTGACCTACTGGTGTAAAATGTGGTTTCCTACTTTGCTGATGTCTTGTTATAAGCAACCATATATTCTGCCGCAACCTGCAAATTTTGCTTTAAACTCCGCTTATTTGTTTGACACGAATTAATATTAACAATGTCAGTCGTGTACAATTAAATAATGAAAAACTGAATTTCCCCTTTATTTGATTACAGATCCATGTGAAAAAAGTATATGTGGAAAACATGCTGAATGTCGCGTTGTTGAACGACGAGCGGTATGTTTCTGCCCTGTACGCTACACCGGGGATGCAGGCAAAGAATGTTTCCCAAGTGAGTAAATTTCTTATCACATTAATATCCATATTTTGTTGGTTTTTTTAATGTTATTGTTCTCATCACGTTTCTTGCATTGTTTGTGTTTATAGTTGAATGCTTGAACAGCCAAGAATGTAATGACCAACAAGCCTGTATTCAGTACAACTGTAAAAGTAAGTATTTTCAATTGTTCTTCGGTCTGGTGCACACTTGGTTAAAAACAGGGATTCGGTCACAACTTCTCAAGCTTATTTCGTCCTCATCTCGTCTCCTCATCTCTTCACTTTAGTCTTATCTCTTGTTGACAAGTCTTTGTAGTTCTTGAATTTCACAAATTGCTTAAAAGTACGTCAGATGAAAGTACTGAAAAGTCAACATTTTTAAATTCGTCACCTATAATCTTTCTACATAAAAAGGACTGAATCCCTAGTTACAACAGGGTTATGTTATTACTTTTAAGTTGTTTGTTTGTATTCTCATCCTGTTCCTAACTTTCACAGTTTTGTCTTTGAATGCCTGATAACACCTGTATTATTTTTTTCGTAGATCCTTGTGAGGAGTCTGGTGCCTGTGGATCAAACGCAGAATGCACAGTAGACAAACACAAGGCCCGTTGCCGGTGCCAGAATGGATACGATGGTGATCCACAAGTCGGCTGCCGATGTGAGTCTATTGCCTAATTCATTAAAAATCAACGTGATGTTCATGTTGCTTTTCTTCATGCCAACTGATCCGTGCACTTTATTTGGTTTCAGTGAGGATTCCGTGTAGTTCCGATGCCGAATGTCGCCAAGGGGAGACGTGTCAGAATAAAATGTGTCGAGGTAAATCAATTTTTAACTACTACCATAGTAAGTTTGTGAAATGTGGCTGCAGGGTAATGATTACATTTATTTTCGACTGTTCAGTTCCTTGTGACACCAGCCGAAGTTGTCTTGACAATGAACAATGTATCAACCGGAAGTGTACAGCTGTTTGCAGTGGTGACATTGATTGCCCGACAGACAAGTTCTGCGATAAAAACATCTGCAAACGTGAGTTAAATTTAATTTCAGTAAGAGTCTTTTTTTGTGTGTGTTTGGGTGTGTCCTTTTTTGTTTTCTGTTTAAGTTATCAATTATTAGGGAGGGGGAGGTGGAATATAATGTTTACAAGGCTATCTGCCTAATTATCTAAAACTCCAACACATAATGACTTTTTTATAATTTTTCGTGATAATTTTACTGTGTGCACTCCTCTTTTTTTTGGGGGGGGGGGGTGCGGATCATTACATATCATCTTCACATTCTTTTAATTATTAGCTGCAACCTGATTTACATCAGCTATAGCTGTACGAGAGGTTGCGTGCAGATATAATGGGAAATGGCTCAATTAGTTTCGTGAATGTCAACGTTTACTATATTTTTCCAAAAGTGCAGTTGTATGTTTTAGCTGAAGTTCTAATTTCAAAAATGTAAATGACTTTCCACCAAGTAAATTTTGGAATCTATACATGCACTGGTCGAAACTGGTTTATTTCTCCTACCAGTATTTATTTACAGTACTTGAAAAAAAAAATGTCATGCAGGTTATAGCTTTGTCATGCCAAATACGGCACTTTCATATGTTCAAGCTGATGTCAACAACAATAGCATCCCTGTTGTGCAAATTATGAATATTTGTCTTTTGAATTGCAGAACGACAGAAGTGCCGAACGGACGGTGATTGTGGAAACGGGTTGTTTTGCTTGCAAGATAGCCGTAACCAGTTGGATTGCTTGAGTGAGTTATTTATAAAATTTAAATTCAATTTTGATTAATATGTAACTCTTTAAACAGTTTTGATGACGCCAGTGGCTATAATCGTAATTTTATGTCTTTTACAGATCCTTGTGAAAGTGTTATTTGTGACGGCCGTAATTCAAGATGTGAAGTCCGTAATAAACAGGGCGTTTGCGTGTGCCAGAAAGGTTTCATTGGTGATCCTGACGACCGTTTTGTTGGATGTGTCAAAAGTAGGTGTTAACAGCATCTATGTAAACAAAATAAAAAATTCTTTGATTCTCTAGTGAATCCTGGTCTAGAAAATTTGTGCGTGTCATTCCAATTAATTTTTTATGATTTTTTTTTTTTTTTGGAAGGAATCAGTTTATTTTTCGAAAACTTCTTCAAAAATTGATGAATTTGCCTCTCACATATATATTTTTGCTTTAACAATTCTAAAGTCCAGGAAACAAATACACACAATTTCAGAACTTGAATACTTTCCAGTTCTGAAATTTTGCGTATTTGTTTCCTGGACATTTGAAGTGTTAAAATGAACTGTCAGAGTAAAAACCGCTACCGTATTTTCAATAATTTTACTTGTTTTTTTTTTTTCGAGTTTTCGAATTCTGCTAGTTGAAGTAAACACTTGCAGATTTTTAATGTTAAAGAGTTGAATGTTTGTTTTTCATTAAAAACGTACTAGTCACTTAATAACTTAAAAAGCCCAACGACCGTGTCATTTTTGGAAAAGGAAACGGCTAAGGAAGCTTATTTCTTTTCCCCATTTACAGTGTTGCTGCTTCACTTTCATTAAAGTATTGAATTATTAAATACTTTCAGTTGAGTGCGAAGACAATTCACGTTGTGTGCCATCTAAAGCTTGTATTGAGCACAAATGTCAAAGTAAGGAACCTACGTATATTTTCTTTTAAATCTTGAATGCAGTAAAGAATAGTGCTACAGTTTAACTTTTCATTTTATGCTCTTTGACTGATGGTTTCCAATTGCTTTATGAATTCAGATCCGTGCGCTCAACCCAGTGTCCAATGCGGCGTGAATGCAGTGTGCGTGGCTGTTAGCCATTCGCCGGTCTGCAAGTGCCGTGACGGTTTTGAGGGTGATGCCCTGCAAGGATGCGCTGCAGTTGACTTCTGCCGTAAGAACCCGTGTGGGGATCGTGCAGAGTGCCGAAATGTACCTGGAAGTTATGAATGTGTCTGCCTACCTGGAAGTGTGTTAGATGCGAGAACTGGTCGTTGTGAGTACTTTATAGTTTTACCGCTGGCTCGTCTAATGACGGTGTGGTTGTTGTATCAATAAGAACATTTAACTGTGTTTATTTAACTGTAAATCGTTTGTTACTTCAGGCCGTGGTGCAAATGAGTGTCCTGGTGGAGACCGTGATTGCCCTGAAAATGCTCAGTGTGTTACTGATGGACGTGGAGTTCCCACTTGCCGAGGTCAGTAGATATAAGCTAGGCTACGTTACGAGGATGAGTAAAATTGACTATTAGTAACATCACTGTACCGTTCTTCAACAGATCCTTGCTTGGACGCCATTTGTGGTTACAACACGGTATGCCGAGTTCAAGGTCATCGCCCCGTTTGCCAGTGCATGCCTGGATTTAAAGGAGAACCTCATATTGGCTGTGTCAGACGTAAGTTTTTCGAACTTTATTTTCAGTAGTAGATTTAATAACTATTAAAACATTGAAAAGGGAGAAACGTAAAACAGGTCGCATGTTGTGATGCGTCAATGTTGCCGTCGAACATTGGGTGTCGGCCTTTATGGCTACGTCAGGTGTCAGCACCTATTTCCGGGGACTAAATTTTAGGCCAACAGATATTTCATCTGCTGTTTCACTTTATTTATACCCCATTTCCTGACTGATGCCCTATTTTCCCGGATCATACTTTTGTTTGGGGAATAGGGGGGTGTCAACTTTCTTACACATTGTACCACCAGAAATCGGATGGCATTTTCCCGATGTTTTTTCATTACTGAAGTTAGACATCAGACTGTGCATTTTAGCACACCCTTGTACCCCTACTCAAAAGGACTCTTGACCTAGTCGTGTCGGGGCGACCAACTAGCCCAGGACGCGCTTCACACCTAAAGGCAGAATAACATTCTCGTTAAAACTTTTCAGTGGTTCAGTGCTGCTCACTCTGCTTTAGTTTTCAAACTTTTAAATTTGTGTGGTATACAGTATCATTATCTCACTGTTTGTTTTTTTTTAAATTTCAGCTATTGCTCGATGTGCTACTACGTCTGACTGTAGCCCGGGTCTTGTGTGCGACAATGGTGCTTGTCATGGTGAGTTACTTTATTTTACGAAACTAACAACTGTGCGTGACATTTGACCTTATAACTCAACAAGTGTAACTGCAGTGTTTCTATCAAATCTAAAAATACATTTAACTTTCAGCTCCCTGCAGTATTGACAGAGATTGTGCGGCCCAAGAACGTTGCAGCATTAGCCGTTGTAGTGGTAAGTTTGTACCGTAGTCCTGTAGCTTGCTAATGTAATTTGCAAGTCTTTGTTAATACTGTGCATTAAAACAACGTATTCCGTTTGGATTGCAGTTGAATGCAGTAAGGACGAGGAATGCCCAGACTATGAAATTTGTATGGAAAACACTTGTCGATGTAAGTTTCACTGCTATGAAATCTTATTGTAACCTTTGTGAGTGTTTGAAAGATGCATTAATATGTGCAATTTCTCATTTTAAGTGGCTTGCCGCAATGATGGCGACTGTGCCCCTCAAGAGAGTTGCATCACTGGACAGTGTCGAAGTACGTATTTTCACATTTTCTAATTAAGGGCGCTGTAGAATTAATATTATTAATTTGAGCTTTGTAAATGTTGTAATATGTACATCAGACTTAACTGCTACGTGTTACAGTACATTTGCACGTTTGTTCAGTTTGAGCTTCTCAGTAGTGCAAACATCCATTTCTCCATATTTTGCCCTGATAACCATAGCAGAACTCGTACCAGGAAGTATAAGTCAGAATATTTATTGTTAATTTCATGCCACTTGGAATGTTGCAGATCTGTGTGAAAGCAATACAGCTTGCGGCATTAACTCTGAATGTCGCGTCCTCAATCACCAAAAGCAGTGTTCGTGTCCAGCTGGTTTTGAAGGAGATCCCAATGTTGAATGCCGAAGAGGTAATGTCCAAAAGATATTTTTTTTCTACTGTGCAAAGTTCAGGATACCATCTTGCATATTCAGATTTACACATGTTGTTCCAAAGAGTTTTCTGATTGCATTCGACGATCATTTCAATTTTGTTCATTTTTCATTCCTAGTTCTGCTTCCTTGTCGCGACAATGAAAATTGTGCTCGAGGTCAAACTTGTAACCTCGGTCGCTGCTTAGGTTTGTGTGCATCAGACAATGACTGTTTCCTGTCAGAGAAATGTATTGACAAAATTTGCCACCGTAAGTACAAATTGTAGCGTGAGCAGGTTACAAGCGGCTATCATTTAAGGTAGAATGGACCTGAGTACGTCTGTCTTTTTTTTTTTTAGAAACGTGTCGACAAGATAATGATTGTGCTGCTGGAGACATTTGTCATCGTGGTTTATGTCAAAGTAAGCTCCTTTAAGAATCGAAATGTGGAAACGATCCAAAACGAGGCTTAGGGTTTGTATTTGAAAGTGTTCAGTGATTAATGGAATTATTATTCTTACCAGGTGGCTGCCGATCTAATGAACAATGTCATTCGTCACAGGCTTGTCTGGAATTTCAGTGCCGAGGTATGTACTGCATTTCTTTGATCAAATAAAATTTCACTAATTTAATTTCGGAGATGTATGAGAAGAATAACATGTTAAAATTTTTTTTTATTAGATTTGTGTGCTGGGAAGGCTGCATGTGGTCCTAATGCCAAATGTGAGATGGTAAACCATCGCCCATCTTGTAGCTGTCCAAATACTTTTGTATCGTATCCAACACCGAACAGTGGATGTATTCGAGGTAAACTTGCTTCGCCCTTTTATTTCCTTCACTGTCGTCAAACCTTAAAATCTACCAGGAAAGTAAGTTTTGTTGCTCTTGCAGATCATCCATTGTGCCAGGATGGCAACCACTGCCCGATCGGTTTCGCCTGCATGGACACACACTGCATTCCTATCTGTAGTCATGATCAAGATTGTGGCGATAACGAAAAATGTATCGAGGGAAGATGTTTGAGTAAGTATAGACCGGTAAACCATACGTGTTATTTCAATTAATTTGGTGCATCCTTGTAACCTGTTACATAACCTCTTTTAGTTGCTTGTCGCCGAGACAACAACTGCCCTGAAGGAGAAATTTGTGATGGCTTCAGTTGTGTACCTGGTTGTCGTGGAGATGATGAGTGCTTAGCATCTGAATCGTGTATCAGCAATCGCTGTAGAGGTAATTGTTTGCACCATTTTTCTTTATGGTTTTGGGCGAGACGAGACAAGTTCTGTAACCACCTCATCCTGCCTTTTTAACCGTATATTGGACTCGTCTCGTCATGCTTTTACCTCACTCTGTGGCATTTAATCTCGATCTCATCTTAAATTCTTTACATATCCAGACGAGGCAGCATAAGACCTTTCTCGTCTCGACCGTAGCCCTATTTTTGTCTTTTGCGGATTAATGCAAGCTGCTAAAGTGTAACGCCTAGCGTACAATAATTTTTTCCCTTCCTTATGTGTGTTGTAATGCCATCATGTTTATGTTACAGCTCCTTGTGCCTCACCTACCGCCTGTGGTACAAATGCTAAGTGCGCAGTGGAACACCATCGCGCTGTTTGCACTTGTCCTCCAGGAATGGTGGGCAACCCAAATGTTGCGTGCGTGCGCAACATCGTTTCTTGCAACCAAAAGGAAGACTGTGGCCCAGGCTTAAGGTGCCATTACGGCTCTTGCATTGGTATGTTCAGCTGTCTTCATATAAATTCCTTATAAAATTGTTGAAAAATAAAAAATAAAAACTGTTAGAAAACACGCGAATGTCATTAGCAAAACCAAATTAACTTATCATAACCCATAATTAAATTCACTTTCTTTTTCAAAATGCTAATGAATATAATGTTCATGCAAGCTGTCAGTCTCGAATTCTGAATTATACTGTTTAATACTGGAAAGTGGTAGCTGTAAATGTATTAATAGTAGTAATGTAGAAAAGCATAGCATTGTGCTCCAGTTGAAGTTTATAATTTAGTGCAGTCAGGTATCGGACACTCATCGGGCTTCTTCATTTTCAGGTGAATGTTCATCTGACAGTCAATGTCTAAACAATGAGCGATGTCTCGGCGGCTTGTGTGTACCAGTATGTACCAGTGATAACAACTGTCCCAAGAATTACGCTTGTGTCAATGGTTTATGTCAAGGTAAGTCTAGCATACAGAATGTACTAATAACTTACGTTGTAAAAAATACATAATTGTTGGCTGTAATTTCATGCAAGGGGATTACGAAGGATGTGATGTGGGGAAGGGGTAACTTGCTCACAAATTGTAAGACTGAAATTGTGGCGACACGAAACGTTGTTTCTAAAAACAATGCTTGGTTGGACGTCACGCGTATCATTCATACAGATGTTGTTCAAGTCTTTAGTTCAGATATGCGACGTGAATACTTGTCATGTACAAATGGACTAAGAAAATTTTCAGAAAGCTTTTCTGCTTGCAGGATTAAATTGTCCAAACATTAGCACGGCAACTTTCGACCTAAAAAGGGTGTGACAGTGATACTATAGTGATACTTTGAGGCCTTCTTTGACCCTGCTTGTTCTACCCTAACTGGCCCTGATGTAAACCTACTGACTCTCTTCTCATATATTTCAGACCCATGTGCCAATCCTTCTGTGTGCGGTATCAATGCTGAATGCAAAGTTATGCATAGACAAATTGCCTGTTCATGTCCTCCAGGGATGACTGGCAATCCAAGAGTTCAGTGTGTGAGAAGTAAGAACACAATTTGAATAATTCCAAAATGCTTACTGCACATTTGCGAGACATGAGGTTTTATGTAAACAGGACTTAATGCTTGTTCATGAATTTATTTTTTAGTACCACAGCGCTGCGAAGTACAGAAAGATTGCCCCTACGGATGGCAGTGCCATGACTCGTACTGTTCACCGCCTTGTTCGTCCAACACCGATTGCGAAAACGGCGAAGTTTGCCAGAGCGGCAGGTGTACTGGTATGTATTTACTGTTTCTGAGTTATAAACAATGTTCCTGTAGTGTTTGAAACTTGAAAGGATGTCAGTTACAGTTAAAGCACAATTAAACCATCAGTTAAAATCTGCAGTTGTACGGTAATGTCACTAGTGTGAGTAAGAGTTAGTTGTCATTGTGTATCGATGACTTGCCAAGGGTTCTTCGGAAGCGTGAAAAGTGGGCTTTTTAAACTGCATTTATTGCTCTAAGTGGATCCCTGATGAGGCCGAGCTACTCTCACGATCTCGGTTTCCCACAAACTGTCCTGTGAGCGAGCGAGGGAAGGAATGGGGTGGGGGTGTCGGGTGCAGAATCAGCCGCACAGACGGCGTATACAACTGGATCCTGTTCTTACCGAAATTTGTAATGCTTGTTATTTTTTCGTTTGGCATATTTCGCCCCATTTTTGCCGCCTCGTTATATTTCAGACTGAGGACAATTTTTTTTTCCCGATTCTGACTCCTTCGGTGTGACATCCTCCCACAGTAATTTTGGATCTGCAGGTTTTAAAAAGAAAATGAAGCCAGCTTACTTAGACTATCTTGGCATTGAACACCTTCTGTACAGTCCTTTAGTTGTCACACAATAATGGAAAGCCTGGCAGCAATGTCTACAAGCTTGCTATGACAAAGGCTTGCTATGACAAAGTGTTAGCCGTTATCATAAAACCCTCTGGTGAAGTGTGCTGCCCAACCCGTAAACGTGAGCAAAATATCTGTTCGCTGTTCACCTCGCAGTGAAGTAATTTATTGCTTACTTTTTCGTTTTCAGTGTCTTGCACGACCTTCTGTCCACCTGGTCATACATGTGTGAATAAGCTTTGCCTTCCTGGTTGTACCAATAATGGAGACTGCCCATCTAACAAGAAATGTATTCGCAACCAGTGTCAGGATCCCTGTAGCCTGGACCCATTCCCATGTGGTGTCAATGCAGAATGTAAGACTGTCAATCACCGTTCCATATGCATGTGTCCAAATGGATTTGAAGGCGAGCCTACCAAACAGTGTATCAAAGGTAATGGCTGTCACAGTAGTCATTTATGTGTATGAAAATGCATATTACATACATTTTTCTATAAAACATCTATGTAATTAAAACTGTGACTTGATTTTTCCTATGTTGTGCTGTACGTTTCAGTGGGTTGCGTGCGAGACAGTGAATGTGATTCCAACAACGCTTGCATTAACAAGATCTGTCAAGGTATGGAATTTTGAACTGGATAGGCTAAGTTGCGTTGCGTTGTTGCAAAGTTCATATAGTAGAATTTTGCAAACAAAGAAAAACTAAACATAAACTGTTTTTTACGTCTCTGTTAGTGCCCTGTTTGGTTCCTGGAACGTGTGGCCGTAACTCGCAGTGTCGTGTTGACAGGCATAAACCAGTTTGCAGCTGTCCATTAGACTTCACCGGCAATCCGCTGATTGAATGTTTCCAAGGTTAGCTAACATGTTCTTTCCACTAAATGTCCTTTTGTTAATAACTGTAAGCAACACTGTAAGCAACTAAATTATAATGTGCTTCATTTGCCTTGGTTAGATCACCGTTGTACGTCTCCTGATCTGTGCCCTGGAAATCTCCAGTGCCTTGACGGTCATCGGTGCGGATGCCCCAAACCCTTGCGTAGGATAGCAGATGCTTGCATTGGTGAGTGGTGTGCAAATTACCAAATTTAGAAATTATTTTCCGCAGGTAGTTAGAAGGTAATGGCTCACGTTATTGTGTTCCCTTTACTTTAAGGTTCTCGCAATAGTTCCTGTTCGATTTCGCATCCATGCCCAGCCAATCAGAAGTGTCGTTATGACCTCAGTATTTGCGTATGTCCTCGAGGCTTCGCACTGAATCCTGCAGGAGATTGTGTTGGTAAGTTAACTAGGATTTTTCTTCTCTTCTGTAGCGTGTACATATGTTAAAGTCTTGACTTGTGGAAAGGATGTTTTGATGGATAAATTTGATGAAATGTTTGGTGTAATTTCAGATATTGATGAATGCGTTCACAAGCCTTGCGGTCCTAATGCTTTCTGTACCAATATTCCGGGAGAATACACTTGTACTTGTGAAACAGGAAACTTTGGAGATCCATTCTCTACCTACGGATGTAAGTAGCGCAGTGTCATGAATTCGGATATCAATTCTGCCTCTACATTTCAACCTCGTAACTCAGACTCACTCATTTGGTCCTGTCACACTACGTCTTGTCTCAATAAATCTTTAGCAATCTGCTGATATTATTCCCATTGATATCGGAGGTGTTTTGGTGCGTTATTTTAGCCTTTGGCTCATTACGGCCAGTTTTCTATTGACTAGACACACGAAAAAATTAACACTAATTCAGCTGTGGTACTCTGCTAGAAACTTTAAGCAATGTGGTGGCACGTAATTTGGAACTTATACAAAGCAATAAAATTATAATGCCCATTTGAGCAATATCGTAACCTGATATAACAATGGTAAACAATGCTTTAACGATTGTTGAATATATTGCCCCCATTTTTCGTATAATGCCTGCAAAACGGGGGCAATGTTCAACAATAGGTAAAGCATTGTTTATTCATTGTTGGATTCAAAAGGTGGCATAACTCTGCATTGTTTTGTTAGCATTACGCGCCCCCCCCCCGGGGCCCCCGGGGGGTGGAATATATCTTTCGAATTGGTGCTGGTGTCTGTGCATTGGTAGACGATCTTTTCCTTCAGCAACAAGAGCAAACAAGCGGCGCTCGTGTTTTTCTATTGTTAGGATCAATGGGCATTATAACGGATAATAACCGAAAACCTCGGGATATTATAGAGCAGTGCCCACAGATGTTGGCACGCCCTTGTGACATTGTTATATAATGCCCTCGTTTTTCGGTTATTATCCTTTAAATAACTACTGACTTTTAGATTACTTTTAGACTGTGAGCTAGCATAGCCATAAGAAAACGGTGAAATATGATAAAGTAAACAGTTAATTCGATTCATTGACAGTATATTCTTTATATTTCTTTTGTCATTATACAGGTTCCAAGATTCCTCAAGACAATGCCATTCTTTGTGAGAAAGACACCGATTGCCTCCATGGGGAACAGTGCGTCAATAGAAGGTGTATGGGTAAGTTAGCAACCACGACACTGGAAGCATTAATTCTAAACACGTAACTTTTCTCACTAAATATTAATTAACATTCAGTACAATGCATATTCCCCTATCAAGCAAAATCTAGTTAGTAGGTATTCTTCGTACCGTTGGCCCATTTTCAATTTTCATTTATATTTAAAGTTTTTCAGTTTTAGCCCTGTCCAGTGAAGAAACTAATAGGCCAGATAAATAAATATAAATGCCTAATAATATGAAAGATTATACCTTCCTTATGCAACCTTCCTTTTAACCGTTTACCCATGATTCATATCGATTGTCGGGGGAAAATGCTGAGGTAACCCATCAACTAAAAAGGAAAAATTGTTATTATTTTCTATTTTTAGCACCTGGCGCTTGTGAAGGTCCAGAGCCATGTGAAGGTAAGGCTTGTTATACGAGGTTTTTTTTTTAACTTTCGGTAGTGTTTGTTGGTAGTGTTCATCTTTAGAGATAGAATAAGTAGCTGCTGCTTTGTTTAGATTACTTATTCATACAATAACGTTAGTTTCCGCTATATTATGAACTAATACTAGAACTAGACTGGTGATTGTCCTTTCTTGAGCTAAATCTTGTGTGACTGGCCATGACAGGTGGTGTGGGAGAATGATCTGACGGTTTCGAATGCTCGTCTTTCCTTGCATGAAGTCAATTAAGTTTGCAAATTCTAGAGTAAAGAGGGTGAAACATTTTTTTTCAATACCACAGAATGCTGCTGAATTTTCTCGTCCCCCCCCCCCCATCAATCTTAATTTTAAGTAATCTTGAGTAATCGTAAGTGTAGCACTGGAAAACCTCTCAAGCCGATTATTGAGGCTACGGTATCACAAAATAAGCTTTCAGACTTTTTAATGGTAATTTTTAATTTGTAATACGATTAGCTTTGGATTTAACAGCATTGCCAATGTGAAAGTTTTCTTGTACAAGCTTCATTAATGAAGACTTTTCATTATCTTGCTGATAAGTTCTGTTTTCCCGTTCGTATTTCTATTGCTTCATAAGACGTCCTTTCAATCGTTTTGGGCTACAGTAAATTGGCTAAAACATTCTAAGCATTGTGAATGCATGTTTGCGCGTCAAAATCCAACTGCATTCTGAATCTGGTGTTGAGAATCCATCTTAGGTGATTTGGTTGTCGTTTGGCTTGTGTCTCATTTTCCTCACGCATGTTCCCTTGTGAAGCTCGAGAATGTACTTGCGACCCTGACTGTCCTGCCCAGTACGCTTGCCTGCGAGGCCGATGTGCCGATCCTTGTACTGTGGGCTACGCCTGTGGCCAGGGCTCACTCTGTATCTCGCAAAACCATGCGGCCTTCTGTGCCTGCCCAAAGGGTTTCTATGGTGATCCTCGAGTACGATGTGTTCAAGGTATTTGCATTAGCCTAATTCCTATTTCTGAATTAATAAGCTTAACCGTATTGCTGTTAATACAACACACAAGCTAAGTGATGTGACTCTCAACGTCACAGAAAATACAACTGTTTTTGTCACTCCATTATGGAAAAATGTGTTGGAAAACAGTGTAATTACCTAATATTGGTTGGTTTTTATGTCTGGATGATAGGATGATGCCATACACGAATAGTTTGGCCCTACATCAACTTTCATAAAATTGATCGTAACGTGTATGGTTAACTGTGGCGTAACATATATTTGCCTTTCGGAGCTGCATTTGCGTAACAAGCAGTTAATGTTAAATATGCTGAAATTTAATATAGCAACCTTCATAATCATATATTTTCATTGCTGTACTGCTCGCAAAATATTTGTAAACAATTGGAGCCATAGGCGGACTGAATGGTTTAGAGGATATTTATGAAATTGGAAGCCAAAGGCCACTTTTTCGAATTAAGGTAGTTAAAAATTGCTCGGGAATGGAGACCAATCAGAAATTGACAGACTTCCCTACTTTGCCAGTCCTCTTCTGATTGGAGCAGTGAGGACATTCATATTCCAGCAATAAATGCCACTTCATATTCCAGCAATAAATGATAATTGTATGAAATTTGCAACAAATTTCCAACTGCAATTAGAAATCGAATGCGTGAGAATGCAATGATGGAAATCAAATTTCTATACGATTTATTGCCCTTATGCGACGGTCGTTTCCTGCACCATACCTACATACACTCATAATACACTACGTATTGTAGTTGTTGGTTACATCGTCTAGCTTGTGTGTTTCTAAATTTTCTCTGTTGTGGAGTTATAAAAAGTGGCATTAGTCCTGAATTATATGTCAAAGAAAATTGTGTTCATTCCTATTATGCTTGCTCCAATGTGTTCAACATTGATTATAAACATTTGCTGATAAATATGAAAGTTAAAATTTCACCCATCTTGTAAACCCATACATTTTCTAAGCAGAAGCCATGCTGAAAGCTATCAAAATATTAAGGAATGTGTATTAAAATACTGTGTAAATATTTTTATTACCGTGTAAATTATTTTTACACTCATAAAAGGATGAAGGACTACTGTCATTTTTTTAACCTCATTATTGTAGCGCAATAACTTTTAAATTGCTTTAATATTTTTTTAATGAAAAACATGGCTGTGATCAGATGTTGTCAGTGCATTATTAAATAAAATATTTACTTTAAATTGTGCTGCGTAAACCCTAATTTAAAACTACTGTTGCTAAACTATAACTTTATAAAAATAATATTAAATTATGAATAAGCATGATATTTTCGCCATTTCAACACCTGATCACTGATGAGTTTCACTTTAAGATTAATTCGCAATTTTTGCTGTACTTGCACAAAGCTTGAACAAACAAAAAAAAAATTAAATCTGTTAAAAATGTTTACGCCTGCCTTTCATTTTTCCTGTTCTAAAATCCAGCGTAACCAATAACTACGTATATAACTGTAAAAATGCTGTCAAAATATGTTTACTCTTAAAGTAACTAAAGCATTGAAATAAATCTTAAATTATTGCAAAAGTTAACTTTAAAGCTTGGATCTTTTTCTGCAGCGTAATATTTTAGCTACCTGTTTTATTGTTTATTTTCTTGAACTTGCTGATCTTTTTTCATACTTGCTAAACTTCTCGTTCTGAGATTCCTGTTTCAGCACATCCCATTCTCTCCTTAGGTTTATTTTAATTTTTTCCCAAGGAAGTACAAGAAGCAAATTGTATAAAATTCAAAAGTTAGTACTGTTGAAATGAATTAATTTTTGGTTTTGATTCGTTATAAAATCAAAGGTGCGACTTTTCCTAACAAGAGCTAAAGTATTGTTCAACGTAAATGCTATAAAATAAAATCTGCTCAACAATAATAATTGATATTGGTAGGCAAAGAAGCGCGACTGCCATGC
Source organism: Lithobius niger (assembly GCA_023313725.1). Taxonomy (NCBI): domain Eukaryota; kingdom Metazoa; phylum Arthropoda; class Chilopoda; order Lithobiomorpha; family Lithobiidae; genus Lithobius; species Lithobius niger. The sequence continues at coordinate 77,600 of JAHWFP010123341.1, read as the reverse complement.
TGCAGATGAATGTCGTAATACTTAAATTTAACCCTTAAAGTACGGGCGACGAGTATACTCACCAAAAACACAAGCAGAGCTTTGAGTACTAAAAACAGAGTCCAAAGTATGCACGAATGGCGAACAATGGAGAAATGACAACAATACAAGATTCCCTTAACAAGCCGACTCTGGAGACGGCCGTGGCCGAGTTAGTAGAGGCATGTGCCTGAAGTTAAAGAGCTCCTCCAAGTTGCTAGTTCGAGTTCCGTCCAGTTACCCCTACTTTTGTGGAGATAGAAAATTAATTCAGCAGTTAAAGGGTTAACCACGGTCTCAAAAAGGGTGTAGTTTGCTTGTAGTTGGCATGAAACTTCTAATGAAATTTTCAAGGTCACATTTTTGTGCGACCAATGCCAGCACCGCCCAATTAAAATACCGTGCTAGCAGCGTGGTGTGCGGTGAAGACTAGTGAAGGAGCGGTGAATGTTGATTCAATGCCTACGCAGTAATAATTTCCTGCTTCGACGTATTACTAGTTGTGTAGTATGTTTATATCTATCAAAATGCAGAGTACGTAAAACAATGCTTATCCTTTCTTTAGACACTGATGCTACAATACGGTTTTGCTTTTGCACAGTGAAACATGCCTTGTGAACTTGGTTGTTTGTCATCAAACATACGTTAAACATCTCCATCTAAAGCACACAGGGGCTCTTCAAAGCCCATAGCTTTTTATTAACCCACGAGCTAGATCCCGGCGCTCTTTTTAGGTCCATTTACCAAAGAAATACGGCGATTGTTTGGGAAAGATTTGCTCACTATGCCTTTGCTTTACCTTTTGTCTTCTGTATCCAAATTTTAAATGTTGTGATTCCCAAATAAAATATGCTTATTTGCTTCTTGTACTTAATGGAACTTTAGACCAATACTATGGACATTCCTCTTGCAAACACCTTCGCTGCTATATGTGTCCCTATATTGTTGCCAAAATATGGGAGTAAAAGCAGGTTTTAGTTGTGGACAATCAACAGCAACAGCCCAAGGGCACCACTACAATAACATTATTCATCGTCTGGAGTTATAACTTTTTCGACAACACAAAAGTTGCTATGATGTGTGTGATTGGTGTGCTGGTGCAGGTTGGCTAGTGAAGCCAAAAGCTACAGCCAACATTAGGCCAAAACAAATATTTCTGTTTAAGTCCACCATCAGCAATCTAATTTGGGTACTCGGGCAAGTCAAAAATCATAAACGGCCAACAAATCATGGCACACGAACAACTGATTTGGCCATAAGATTTCAGTGTTGAAATCGATCAAATAGTAAGCCCCAATCTTTCCGCGGCACCGACTAAATCAGATTGTTTGTCCACGAACTAGTAGGTGTTGGCATAGCTTCCTTATTCCAAAATAGCGGCACTCTAGCAGAGGAGAGAGATGTTCCATATATTTGTCCAAGGTGGAAAACCCAGTTCCCTTCCTCACCCTTACCACGCACCTCTTCCCTTTCATGTTTCTGCACGCCTTGTTTTCTCTGCTTTTCTGCCAGCTATCGAATGCCGGCACAACTCGGATTGTCCGCCTTCTAAATGCTGCCTTGAGATGCACTGCGTAGACTTGTGTCTAGTTAACAACACTTGTGGCCAAAATGCCCTGTGTTCCACCGTCGACCACCAAATCAGCTGTAATTGTCCCCAAGGCCATGCGGGCAACCCTCTGCATCAATGTGTTAAAGGTATTGAAGCGATTGACATACAGTTTGTGTCTGAAGTTGACTGAGTGATGATTGCAAGAGCTGCTAATTAGAATTTAATGCTAACAATTTTTTGGCACTAGCACTGACTAAATACATCTGTAAAACAAAATAAAGTTAAATACTGCTTTAAAAAAATGCCAACTAAAGAGTTGATAAAAAATAATAAACCTTATTAATTTAAATATGTCTAATTTGGGTTTAATATTTTGTGTAACTTAATGTAAATTTGTGTTAAATTTTACAACCTAACTTAACAAAACACAGCCTTGCACTGTATTGGTTAACGTAACGTGGCTTTCGCTAGAAAAATAAATAAATTTATTCGAAAACGTAATTCCTTTTTATTTATCTTCCTAAGTCTTTGTTTATCATACTTTTATTTTAATGTTCCTTTTTTTACTTTTCTGTGGGTAGATTAAAACTTCAAACTTAATGTTAAACGTTTAATTTCACTGTCCAACTTAGCGCTGTGTGGTGTGCTTCATGTTAAACACATAGAAAAATGTCTGCCTTTAGGAACATCTGAGATGACTTTTTGGGTGGCTTCCTTATTACTATGCTGTAAGTATGGGAATGATCTTACGATCACATATTTACAAGTCCATATTTTGAAGTCCACCGACAGCGCTGAGCGTGGATTAAGCAAATTGTTTGCCTAACCTTAACCCTCTGTAACAGGTTACTTGTTCAATGTATTTTGTCTACTGGAATAAACAACACTTGTAAGACTTTTACTTAAAATATATTTATTTCCTAATGGTGTTGTTAATCTGACTTTCCGTTCTCAACTCAGTATTTTGTGTAATTTTTACATAATCACTTCTGTCTTCGGTACTCAAATACTTTCAAACTTTGTTGTAGAATTGTGATAGTTAATACCTAACTGGACAATTGTGGGTAATTTCTTTTATACTGTATCAAAACTGCTACACAAAATAACAATTCATAATAAAATAAATTATCTAAGCAAGATTGTAAGCTGACATTAGAAATACCAGTACGTAATGCGCTAAAAATTTAAAACTTCAATCCCACCCCATGGAATCATGTATCTGTGTTTACCGAGTATAAAACATAACTTATAACATCCACAGTTGCTTGCCGACAACACTCGGACTGCCCTGATGATGCGTACTGCCAAGGAGGAGCTTGCGTCAATCCGTGTTTTGCGGATAATCCGTGTCAGCCTGACGCCATGTGCCGCATGGAAAACCACGCTCCAGTCTGCATATGTCCGCCCAGCTATGACGGTCCGCCAGCGAAGAACTGCTTCGGTAGGACTGAACATTTTTTATTATTCTTTTAGTGGATGGAGAACGTTCACAGAAACGAAATGGCTGAGTAGTGTTGCCAAAGAATTCATGAAAGCTAAATAATTAAGCTTGGTTAATGTTGAAACTTAAAGGTGCCATAATTACTAAAAAGGTGCCATGTTTGGAAGGAAAAAAAGTGACATTCTCCATCCACTTCTTAATTTTAAGATAATCATGCATTCCTTTTAGAGCTTTGAAAGTAGTTTGTATCTTCACAAATGCCGAAGTCGTTCACCATTTGCACTGCTTGCCGCCATTTGCTGACACAGCACGCCGTAACGCCGCTAATGCTTTTTTTGCTGCTATTAAGAATAACTGAGGTAAAGTAGCAAGCCATCACTCAAAAATAGTCGTTTGGAAGGGGTTTTGTTTTGTGTATAAGGTTCATTTGAAATTCAAAACGCTGGAGAATGTACATGGAAGACAAATATTTCTGATTGGTTATGTCCATGCAGTAAAGGAGGAAAGAACATCTGCCAAGGTGTTTCAATGTAATCACATTTGGGATAATTCACTGTAATACACATACTTTGATTTTAGCTAACGCAGACATTCACGTTAGCATTCATGACTGGTACCGAGAATTGTTAAGAGTGTTCTTGTATTTTCAGCAGAGGTATAACAGGTTAGTCCTGATTTGGACCCAAACAGAACATGACCAAGTTGTCCGATATCTTCCGATTTTATGGTCAAAGAAAAGTGTATGGAGAATTTGATCACCGCCAGATTTGTGTGTAATTTTAATTGGGTTGCAACTAGCAACTTTTCCAACTTTGAACCAGCAACTAACTTGTGACAAATGTACTGAAATGGCTTGTTACAAAACTATCCTCAGGTGTGCACATAATTACTAAACTCTAAAATGACAACGTAGCCGAAGCCTCAACAACACTGTTGTTAGGCTGAAAGACGACGCAAGTTAAACCAGTAAACTTATCATAACATTCCTGCATAACATTTGTAATAAAGACCTTTTGCCGTATTGCTGAAGAAGACGTGTTGAAGACTTACTCTACAGTGAGGGTAAATAAATTACCGCCACCTTGGGTTCCAATGTAGTAATGGTGGTAAAATTAATTTGTACGCATGGCTACAAGCTCGCACGCCTCATGTATGTAAAAATGCTTTATAATGAAAAAAAAAAAACCAACAAATAACATTTAAAGTTTACAAAAGCCGCAGCATGCTAACTAATAGTGACATTCGTTAAGGGTAATAACAGCTAAAGTACCAAACGCAGTTATACTGATAATAACATAAAATGCAAAAATGCTTGAATTATGGTATACGCAGCTACATGCCTCAAGGTGATATCATGGTAACATAAAAGTGCAATGCTTTAACAAAGCCGACTTGGTAACATAGTGCATCACAACAGAGAATGTCTTTTTTAATGTATTTTGATATTTAAAGAGTATATTTATACGTTGTGTAATATATAATGCGTAATATATAACAGTAACTGTTTTAACATTTTGTGCAGCTTTACTGATGATTACCTTAATAAGTGTTATCTAAGTTGACCTGTATTAATGACTGATACTTAACAGCATAAAATACTCATGTGCATGAACAGTTATCAAATAGAGATAACCAGAAAGCAGATGTGGATAAAGACAGATGCTATTTCGATGTTGTTTCAACAGATGTCATGCTAGTAACATCATCTTCAGGTCGAATATCTTAAGCCACTATATTTGTAGCTTTGTCAGTCCGTTGTTGATGCATCGCAGTTTTATGGGAATGGACGGACAAAGCTGCAAAGATAGTCCGTCTGAAGATGACACTGCTAAGAAGATGTTGCAGATGTATGTTGTTTGATATAGTATCGAAATCTCACCTGTTTTTATGAAACTACGTTTGACTGTCTCTGCTTTTTTATACTTAACAATCCTGAATGTCTGGAGAACACACAAAAAGATGAGTATATGTGTGATGAAAATGATGACGATACTTGTTGAGTGATGAATATTACATTAAAAGATCACAACTTCTTCCGCACTTTATCAAGTTTGTATACAATAGCGCAGAAAACTGCTATTAGCTAATACTACGAAATTTCATTCTATCACAGTCTCATACCGAATATTTTTTGTTTTTAACAATGAATATGAATCTTCAGAAACTCTGATTTACTGTTGTTGAACAGTAGTGGTTAGCTACCTATTTTCTGAGAGAAACCGAGTTACTGACTTGTATCTCGTTGATCTCATACTCCACCTTCTTACTAAGTGCCTCTAACTATACAAAATGAAAATTGGGACTCCTGCATCTGTTTTTTTTTCAACCTTGGTTAATAAAACCTATACTCAGTGGCACACTGTTGCCTTCAATTGTACGCTTTATTCTTTGCCTTTTTCTGTATGGTGGATTATACACCTACCAGTTGTTGGATGACGTAACTTTAGGGTGATATTCTTCAAACTTATACGATAATGAACAACATTGACAAGCTCACCAGCCATGGCTTGACTTGAAGAGTATTTGTGTGGAATGTCAAAGTCCCAGGTCTGAAGACTACATTAAGTAGTAGATTTAGTGCAGAGGTTGTCTCTGGTTAGATAAAGCTGATTCTTAAACATTGCCATGCAAGCAGACCCATGTAGTGAAGAATATGTGTTTCACGTTACATTTTCTTTCTCATGTACTACAGTCTTAAAATAGCGCAGGTTGCGCTCAAAATAGACATTACCGTCTTTTTAACAAATTCTCTAGACCAATGATTCCAGTGTTTCCTGACCAAAATTCTGATCAGTTTTAGCATGTTCAGGAAAGATCATTATTTTTAAATAAAAAAAAATTGAATTGTAAACTATTTTCAGAATAATGGAAATAGTTCTATTGGGGGGAGTAGGAACATTAGCGACCCTAATATGGTTAAAGGTAATAAAAAAGCGCACAATCTTTGGTGACCGTTGTTACACTCTGATGTTTTCTTAATATCCTGAACTTCATTCTCTGTTTACCCTTCATTTTTTTATATTCTCTGCAGTTTCTGGCTTTGAATCATCCCTACCTCTTTCCCCTCCTTCACACCAACCTGCCACCCTGCGACCCCATAATGAACTCTTCCACACATCTCCCAAGCCCCACCACTTCCCTCAAAAACCCAAGAACCCACACACTCACCACAACCAATTCCAACCCACCGATAAGCCACCACGTCCATCACATCAGCTCGATATTGACTATCCTCCCGACTATCCTCCTGACGAAGGTACTGGGGACAATCTAGAGCCCGACTTTCCCGATTACTACGATCAGTCGACTCCTAATCCAGAAACAGATTACGAATCGTTCGAACCTACCCGTGCACCTCATGCCTTAAGGCCTCACGTCCCCGATGCACCACTTTCTCCTTCTTCTAAACCTCAATGCTACCAAAACAACGCCTGTCCTCTAAACTCTGCCTGCGTAGACGGCCGCTGTCTCGATCCTTGCTCTCTGCCTGATGCTTGTGGCGAGAATGCAGATTGTCGTGTTCTTTTCCATAAACCCTTGTGTACCTGCCCTCGTGGATTCAGTGGAAAACCGAAGATTGGATGCTTTTCAGGTACAGTATATGCTTTCGTAGCTGCTATCTTATTCCTTTTCATTTTTTTTTATTTGTCCTTTTAATGCAAATAAAATGCCATTTAGACATATCTCCTTTTCTGATTTCATGCTGATGATGATCTTTTGTCCGTTGTATGGCGAACTGGACCCTTATAACCATAAATGACTGCTACTTTCACAAGATTTTCTCTGTTAAGCTAGCATTAATTCTTCTGAAATTATTAGGTTTAGTTCCTTTTCAGTACCACTCTTCAATGCCAAATAATGACATGCTTACTGGACCCTTATAACCATAAATGACTGGTACTTTTACAAGAATAGATTCTGTCTGTTAAGCCAGCATTAATTCTTCTGAAACTATTACATTTAGATCCGCTTCAGTGACCCTTTTCAATGCCATTAAGTGGCAAACTGGATGCTTGTTAAAACAAATGACTGGTACTTTCGCAAGGATAGATTTTCGCAGTTATACCAGCATTTATTCGTCTGATATGATTAGGATTTACTTCTTCTAATTCAGTGCCCCTCTTCAACGTCAAATAATGGCAAACTGGACTCATGTAACCTTATAATTGACCGGTACTTTCGCAAGGATAGATTTTCGTAGTTAAGGTAGCGTTTATTCTTCTGAAACTATTAAGTTTAGTTCCTTTTCAGTGCCCCTCTTCAATGCCAAATAATGGCAAACTGGACTCTTATAACCAATGACTGGCACTTTCACAAGGATAGATAATAACAATAATAAATCTATTCTCATTATAAGAGAAAGGGATTTAAGCTTTAAAGCCTCATACTAACAGTAATAAAAAGCACTAGTACCAAAGGTACACCTTAAGCCTTAAGTTAACAGACGGGGCATCCACCGATGTCTGCGGCAGAGTGTTCCAAGTTCTACCCGCCCTTAGCAAAAAAGCAGTGGTGCCTGCAATTTGATTTTGCATGTTTTCAGTCATACCGCCATGTGTATCCGCGAGTGCGACTTAAGCCAACATTAATAATTGGTGGGCCCTCACCCTGGTAAATCGTGGTTCGTATTAATTTATAGCATGTACACAGGTCAACAACATGTCTCCTAAATTCCAGGCTCTCCAAATCGAGTTTTTCAAGGCGTTGTTCGTATGACAGGTTCCGACAGCCTGGTAATCTTTGGTAAATTTACTTTGAACACTCTCGAGTCTACGAATATCTAATAAGTTAAAGCTAGCATTTATTCTTCTGAAACTGTTAAGGTTGAGTTCATCTTCAGTGCCCTCTTCAATGTCAAATAATGTTCATGAATTATGTGGGGCAAACAAATTATGCATTTGATATTGGATGGCACAGCATTCTTAATACAGTCTCTTTAAACCAAATGCTGTAATTGGTAAGCAACTAATAACACAAATAACCATTAAACATATCCCTTCTGTTAACTGCATTTTTACATTTTTGTTGGCTGTAATTCTGTGGTGTGAGGATACATTCATGGGTTTTACCCTATCGGCATCAACTCGGAGGACAAATATAATTACGAAAGCTTGTAGTAATTGGACGCTTCAACAATAACAAAAATGTGTACGTCTGTAAAAGAAATGTATAGTATCATTGTTGAAATATGGTGACCCCATCTGATTCTTATCAGCCCACTTACACAACCAATAGGATGTGCGTTTATAGGACGAACTTGTACGTAAGCCTACTTGAACCTTCATGCCAAAAAAGTAGTTGTATATTTTACTCCTATGGTATCAATTTCTGAAATTTCCCATTGTCTAAAACTTACCACTATTCAATTACTTATTCTTTAAAAAATTCTCTGTCCTAACTTTATTTCAGCTGATTCTTCTCCTCGCCGTCCTCTTCTGAAACACCCCCTAATTCCCCGCCCATCAGTACGGCCTCTAACATTTCCTAAACCGCAAACACTCACTACTACTGGTTCCCCTGAACCCGAAAGTTGCAGCAGTGACGATGATTGCTCCAAAGACATGGCATGCATTGACGAAGAATGTCAAAACCCTTGTGACGATGACAGTGTTTGTGCCGAGTTCTCGAAGTGCAGGGTAAAGGGCCGTCGTGCCATTTGCACTTGTTTACCCGGTTACAAAGGAGACGCTGAGGTGGAGTGTATGAAAGGTATCTTAACATTACTCATCATGGATTTACTAAATCTTAACTTTTCTCTGGTTTGAATTTGCACCTTTCCACTCACATTTAAATTGCTTAGTCTGCGCGAATCCTCGTGTTTAGAACTTTGTTAACCCACATTTGTTGGATTTTAAATAAAAACCAAGATGAAGGGAAATCAAATATTTAAGCACGCTGAGCAGACACAAGCCTATTTTATTCAGGACACCCATTGGCTTCAGTTGAAAGCTGATTTTGTAATTGGGTCTAGCATCTAAGTTTATAGAGCTAAACTCGTAGGCACCAGTGCTTTTATTTTCATCTAATGCGTAAAACTTAGGTGATCTTTTTTATTATAAACCATTGTGTCTAGCATCTAAGTTGGAATATGATGGATTATAATTACAAAACACTTAAGTCTTATGAAAATGAAAGTACTTATCATTTCAGAGCATATCAGTTTGGTATATTTTCTAAGTTAATTAAAAAATATACAAACATATTTTTAAAAATCAATTTCTATGATAGTTTATTCAGGATCCGGTTCAGTGCTGTTTTTATATCCTTCGCCAAAAAAAAAACAAAAAAAGCCCAAGTTTACAAACCGCTGTCAACGTAGGATTCAAATTTTATTCATTAAAACAAGTCTTTCAAGGAAACTGGGTGTTCATTGATTGCTAATGCCCTATTGTATAATTAAGTAGTGATTTCCCAGCAGCATTAAAAGATAGATTTTTTTCTGGGGCAAAATTGACTTGTCAACTTGTGCATCGCGATTCATATTTGTAGAATAGCTCAGATTTCATCTGTTAAATACAACAAGTTACAATTGAGTTAATTCCTTTTGCAATAAAGTCCAATATCAAACGAATTTACTATTGAACTAAAGATGTGTGCTACGTCACATCATTTCACACAGCGTTAAGATCTTTTGAGCCATTCCCAGCCCGAGTTGTGGGTTTTAAAAATGCTTCTTATTTCATTATACAGTTCCAGTTATTTGGAAAGGTGCATTTGTCTCACTACATAACCTTCTCTTAATCTCGCTAATATTTTAATGATGGTGGTTTGAAACATTTTCTACGTAACCTTTCTTCATTTCAGTTGGTTCTTCCCCTACACGACTTCCTGTCAAAAAACCTGGTGCTTCACAATCACCTCTAACTTCTCCCAATCCTCAGATAAATCTTTCCACCACTGTTTCCACTGAACTTGAAGATTGCAGTAGTGATGATTCTTGTCCTATAGGAATGGCATGCATTGACGATGAATGTAAAAATCCTTGTGACGGGGATGACATTTGTGCTGAGTTTGCAGTGTGTCGAGTAGAGGGACGTGATGCTGTCTGTTCTTGTTTGCCTGGTTACACTGGGGATGCTGAGGTTGAATGTGTGAAAGGTATAACATTACTAGCATTAACATTATATTAACTATTCTTATTTCTTTCCAATTCTTTAACTCACTTATTATTCTGACTACCATTTGTCAGATTTTAAAAGTTTTAAATATTTGGAAACATTCAAGTTTCCTGTCATCTTAATCTGTCTTCAGTTTTCTTCTTTAACAAAACGAAGCTAAATCCAAAAAGAAAGAAAAAATACTAATACAAGTTCCTGAGATTTTACGTCTAAAACAATATAAGAGTATGCGTGGACTGTTTCCTTTTGTCAAAACGTGATATACCTCAAACATGGTCTGTTTTACCTTCTCTCTATTTTAGACGACTTTTCCTCTCCCCGCCCTCCTCTTTTCAAACGACCCCGTACTCTGCGCCCACTTCTACGGCCACCAACTTCTCCCAAACCAGAAACACACACTACCACTGACTCCACTAATTCTAGCATGGGTTCCACTGATTCCCCTGAACTTAATGGTTGCAGTAGTGATGATTCTTGCCCCAAGGGAATGGCATGCATTGACGATGAATGCAAAAATCCTTGTGACGAGGATGGCGTTTGTTCCAAGTTCTCCGAGTGCCGTGTAGAAGGCCATGATGCTGTCTGTTCTTGTTTGCCTGGTTACACAGGGGATGCTGAAGTTGAATGTGTGAAAGGTATAACATTACTAGCATTAACATTCACTAAAATTAACTTTCAATTTCTTTCTACTTATTTAGTTTACCTACTTAGAACTCTTCAACCTGTCGTGTTGTCAAAATTCTAAAATGACTACTAAATTCCTTAATTAACATTAAATTTATATTACGAGCATTTAACGTTTCAAACGAACAAAAGTCACAAGAAAACTCGCCCGCTTTCAGAACAAAAGGCACCCCACACTGTTTAGCAAATTTTCAATAGTTACCTGCTATCTTCCTCAAGCCTTAAAGTTAGTTTGGACTATATATTTACGTCTCTGTTGACATCTCCGCGTTCTCATCTGCTTGTTTGTTGCTAGGCTCCAAACTTGGTGCATTGCGTAGCCTCCTGTTTGGAGCCTAGTAACAAACAAGCAGACGAGAACGGACATGTCAACAGAGAGGAAAAATAAAGTCCAAACTAACTTCAAAGCCTGAGGAAGATGGTAGCTAACTATCGAAAATTCGCTAAACAGTGTGGGTGACTTTTGTTGTGAAAGTGAGCGTTTTTCTTGTGACTTTTGTTCGTTTGTAATGGGGTTTCACAGTACGAAAATTAACGATGGCTTTCATAATTTAACGTTTATAAGTTTTGATTACTAAAACGATTTGTGTCTTTCCTGTGCGGGCATTTCCATTCCAGTCTTCTCTTTCCTGTTTGAGAAAAGGAAGCAAGATTAGTGAAAAAAATTCTGAAATATTATTTATAAAACGATATTTTCACATATAGCGGTACATTAAAAAATAAGTTATTTTCTTTGCTTTTAATGTAATAAATTTAATGTACCGGTTGCTTCCTTTTTCCAAAACAATACCGTAATCCTGTTTTACTTTTTAATGATTAAAACGTGGTTTGTTTAACTCTTTATTTATTTTAGCTGACTCTTCCTCTCCTCGCCCTCCCTTTTTCAAGCGACCCCGTACTCCACGCCCAACTCTACTACCACTAACTTCTCCCAAACCAAACACACACAGTACCACTGATTTTAGTACTGATTCTAGTACTGATTCATCTGAACTTAATGGCTGTAGTAGTGATGATTCCTGTCCCATTGGAATGGCATGCATTGATGACGAATGTAAAAATCCTTGTGATGAGGATGGCGTTTGTTCCAAGTTCTCCGAGTGCCGTGTGGAAGGCCATGATGCTGTCTGTTCTTGTTTGCCTGGGTTCACAGGGGATGCTGACATTGAGTGTGTGAAAGGTATAACATTGGTAACCTTAACATTTACTAAAATTAACTCTTTCAATTTCTTTTGATCTACTTTAGTTTGCAAAATTACACAGACGTGTGGGCATATGGTCATATAATCAAACTTGTTAAATTGCAGCAACATTTTAACTCAAGTTAACCGAATTTAACAGACTTAACAAACTGTTTTAAACTCGGGATCAAGTGATCAAGTCTTCTCTCAGGCATTCGCGCTTGCTTCCATAATTCGAAGTAAATCGGTAGCAGATATAGGTTTGTGTTTATAATCGTGTAACCTAAATGTTACATCAAGTAAACGTAACGCTTTATCTTCACTTCAGAAAATTTGCTGCAGGATTTTAAGTATTCACTGGTCTAATTGCTTCTTGTGAATAAACAGTTATTCGAAATTCTAAAGCATTCAAATTACAAACCTCCATTATTTGGACATCTTATTTAGCCGACCATGACTAAAAACGCACATGGATATTTGCTTTAGTTGAATTAATGACCGCCTACCTGTGTGCATCTTTTTTTTAAAGGGACATTGCTGTTTATTGATTATCATTTAAAACATTCTCTGATTTACCCCTTCTCCATTTTAGCCAATTCGTCTTCTACTTCTTCTCCTCCTTCTTCTAAACAACTCCATAGTCTTCGCCCACCTCTATGGCCACTAACTTCACCCAGACCTCAAACACACGTTACTACCAATTTCCCTGAACTCGTGAGTTGTAGTACTGACGATTCTTGCCCCAAAGGAATGGCATGCATTGATGACAAATGCAAAAATCCTTGTGACGAAGACGGTGTTTGTGCCGAGTTTGCAGAATGCCGTGTAGAAGGCCATGATGCCGTGTGTTCGTGCTTACCTGGCTACGAAGGGGATGCCGAGGTTAATTGTGTTAAAGGTATCTTGATAATTACCACTGCCAACTCATCCTCATTAATTCTCCCTGTCATTTCATTTCCTTACCAACGAATAGCGTGTTTATATCAGTTAACGTCGTACCGTAAAAGTATTAAGAAGGTTTGCAGTATCGAAACTGATTACATTGGAGTGGGTCACTGCAAGAGTCTAACCACAGCGTTGTATAATTCAATGAAAGTGCCAAGTCATGTCTAGTTTGTTCCATTCTCAGCATCTGCGGCAATTTAGCAATTTACTACCAGAACTCAAAATTGTCCCTCCTTGCGTTGGTGCAATTTCTTTCTCAATTTTTTTAAAGTCACTTTCCCAACGTTACCAAATCTAATTTCGAAAACAACATTCCGCAAATCTGACTCTTGACTCCCATACTTAAGAAAAAGAAAGACTAGTCACTTGTGCTCGCATTGCTGCAGGGCCAGGATTAGGATCCCCTCAATACCTATCATCCAGTTCTGTCACCTCGTTAGCCAACTAGCACGTGAGCTCGCTCAACTATCCAACCCTGTTAGGAAATTTCACAGCGAGTGGGAAGAGTAGGGCTACTGTTCTGGTCAAATAACAAATACCAAAGAAGAATTTTATGACGTAGAACCTTCCCCCACCCTCTAACTGTCCAAACAGTCTCGGACAGCGAGTTCGACCTACACACCTACTATAGCTCGCGCTAATCTGGCAACTCACTCCCTCGACCTCAGAAGGGTTGTAATCACGGCCTCGAGGCTTTGATATGCCAGCTACTATCGGGGTCTGTCCCAGCATTTAACTTAAAAATCTTGACTGCTTTGTTTAAAATTAAAGACTATTTTCTTTTCTCATCAGGTTAGCTTCAATAATTCCATGGTTAAATGTGTGTTCATTACCAGAAAAAGATTGCAATCTTTTAGCATATTTGCACAAAAAAAAGCTGCCTAACTCTCGTCGATCTCATCTAATACAGCTGATTATTGCCTAATCACAGAGTGCGCGAAGACCTGTGGATAGGCTTAAAATGCGCGGGGGAGACGAAAAACTTACCTAAGTTGATGTTCTGGTTTCTTGCAAGAATTAAATATTGTTCCCTCAAAAGTTTTAACGGATTCTATCCATACAAATCATCTACTTACGTCATTCTCAGAGCTCTCACTATTTCAGAATTATTACTTCTTTTAAAAATGTACTGTTTTGCCTTGCTATATTTCAGCTGGGTCTTCTCCTCGCCCTCTTCCTCCTCCTCCTCTTACACGACCCCATACTCCGCGCCCGCCTCTACGGCCGCAAACTCCTCCTAAGCCTCCAACATACCAGCCTACTGAGTCTCCTGAATTTGAGGGCTGCAGTAGAGATGACTCGTGTCCCATAGGAACGGCATGTATTCACGGAGAGTGTCAAAACCCCTGCCGTACAGTTGGTGTTTGTGCAGAATTCTCGGAATGCCGGGTGGAAGGCCATCGTGCCGTTTGTTCATGCTTACCTGGTTATGAAGGAGATGCTGCAATTACTTGCTTCAAAGGTATCTTGGCCGTCTTAGACTCTACTAAACACCTGTTTAATTTTTATATTATTTTTTAATCTCCACTCAGATTTTTAATTTCCCTTAGACTCTATGCTATGGTGCGTAGTGTAGACTGTTCTGAAAGCTACATACCACCCATTGCCCATTCCCCTACTCCTTTTCCAAAAATAAAGTTTTACACACTACTGCCTCCTATACGTTGATGACATTATTCCAGCTTGGGAAATTATTTGGAAATACTGATGTGTCTTACAAACAAACAAATGTATGAATGAATGAGTGAATGAACGCGTGTCACAAGCCTTTCTACGACCTGAGAGACTTGACGAAACATCTTTTACTTGTAGGCCTATATTACAAAGTGTTCTATTTCAATACAACTAACACACAAATCACAGGACACGATTAATAAATGAATATGCACGCAGTCCTATTTCTGTATTATTCTTACAACTTAGGAGACAAGCACCAACTGAAAATGATTATTTACTAATTAAATTATAACCACAAATGTGACTGATTTATCGTCAGCGTTTCCTTAAACACTCAACTAAACTCAAAATAAACAACACTTATTTATTCTCACTCGCCAGCTTGTTTATTAAACAGGTAAATTATAATTTGAAGCATACTAATAATAAACAACAAGCCGAATAATGAAACAAACTTACTAAACCTTGGAGTAAAACCAAATAAACCACTTTAAATACCAAACTTCGTCACATACCTTAATGTTCTTAAAAACAAATTCATAAAATACAAAATGTAATGTTACTTAATGGTAGCATGATTTGCAACTTCCGTTACGTCTCACTTTCTCTGTACAGAGGGCTACATTTTGCCCAACTAAATAAACTGAATCCTAAATCACTCTACTTTCCAGTTCAATATTTTCTTTTTATTTATACATATCTAAAACAAAACTTATCTTCTGTTGCAATGAAAGCTTAGCAGGAGTCCCTATTGTAAGATATTTCTGCAAAAACAAATAACGCCATTACATAAAACATCAGCAGTGTTCGGGTTGGGAAATCACCAACTGTCTCCATTGCATTGTAAATCACTCGGCCCTACTTCGTCACTGAGAGAAGTGTGAATTTCAGAGCAATAAAACGTGGCAACTTGTCAAGTGTACACTTCTTAAATCTGCCACACTTTTAATGCCGACAAACAGAAAAGCGTTTATCAAGAATGGCGATTGGAGAAATATCACCGTTTCTTCCGTAACGGAATGTTACCAGTCTTCAAGAGAAGTAGCCATTCATCACCGTTTATTGTTGTCGAAGCATTAAGCAGTGCCTTTTCCTTTAACAGCTCAGGAACGAAATCCCCCTACAAGCACTGTCAAGACCTCCGTTTTGTCGCCGCCTCTTACAATCAATCGCCCCACAACGCGCCGCCCCGGGTGTGTGCGCGACCAAGAGTGTCCAATCCAAAAGGCATGCATTCAGAATGTGTGCCGACCTCCGTGCACTTTGCCTGGAGCTTGCGGCAAGCATGCACTATGTAAAGTTGTATTGCACCGTCCTGTCTGCACGTGTCCTAGAGGCTACCAGGGCAGCCCCAAAGTGGCATGCGTTGCAGGTAACCATTGGTTCCAACTATTCTTCCTGCTTAACGTGCCAATGGCTGCCGGAAAAAAAATTAGTAGCTGTTACTCACTCACTTAAAGGAGTGCCTATTCACCGAATGATTGGTTGCAGTATCCTTGCCCCGTCTACTATTATTTAGTTCTATGTGGCACTTGATTTTAACAAGCGAAGGAATGCACAAATTAATTTCTTTTTACGCAACAAACTAGTCACGTGCCTCCTTAATTATTGAATGAACATTTTCCCGGGACATTTTCCTGACGACTTGTCAGATTGATCGACCACTCATGCCTGGCTCTTTTT
This sequence comes from Lithobius niger, assembly GCA_023313725.1. Taxonomy (NCBI): domain Eukaryota; kingdom Metazoa; phylum Arthropoda; class Chilopoda; order Lithobiomorpha; family Lithobiidae; genus Lithobius; species Lithobius niger. The sequence goes on along the minus strand of JAHWFP010123341.1, from coordinate 61,301 downwards.
TGGTTGTACGTAGAATGGGAGGGTTCATTTTCAATGCGGGCGCGAGGAGGGGAGAAGTGGTTCTCCTTTAGGACTGCCACCGATATTATTATAAAGATAGTTGGTGCGTCCTCGTGCACCAGGGAGCAAGTGATCAAGGTTAACGATATTACTGTCACTAGATGTCAGTAGGGTAATGATATTACCATCTAGCTGTTCAAATTCGGCTTTTCAAAACGGTCCACATATAGAAAATAGCACCCGTGATGTCGTTAGGCTTAACGTTACTGCTTGCTTCCTGATGCACGTGGGCGCACCAAATTTACACTCAATAATTAAGAAGGCACGTGGCTTATTTGCTGTGTGAAAAGAAATTTATTTATGTGTTCATCTGGTGGCAATCCCCGTTTAAGGTTAAAATGCCATACAATTTGGACCTATAAATTTGTAGTCGTCTTGCTGTGATATATCTGTTTTGATTTGCACTTCTCCTTATTTAAATCCATTGTTCACCGTGTGTGTGTACGTGCCCTAATACTTTCAGCAGACACATTATTTTCTAATTTTGGACAATTTTGTGTGTGCACGTTTACATTCCTAATTGATTTTTTCTTGGATGTATGCATGTAATACTCATTCATTTGAGTTTGCCTGTGCTGTTGTGTGAAGCGCTCTTCTGCTAGTTTCTCTTAATTTTTCTTATAAATATATGAACAAACATTGGATGTTTTAAGTTTTATTTATCTTCATTTCTCTTCATTTGTAAAATAAGTGAATTAGTGCAAATGATGTACAATACTTTATTTCTCTAAATAGTGATAGTGAAAAATCAAATCTTGGTGTGTTCTCTACCTTTCACAAACATATTACGTTAAAAGTTTTATTAAATACAAAATTTATTTTGAGTTAAATCATGGTCCAAGTAAATCAGAATTTTCCTCTGTACGCATGTGGCGAAGGATGTTCCGCAGATTTTGAAGCTCTGGTCTTAGGGAGGATCCGTTCTTCGCATATGTGTTCTGGTCTTACTATGACTGCTATTAAAAACCGGATTACATCTGATATGCCACTTTCATATGAGCGCACGCTCTTGTATACTATTTCTTTAGGCCTGTTTGTACTTTTCATGGGTGCAGATTCAATCTGGCATCCACTTGATTTATAGCCCATCTCTGCCACGTCACTGTAGCTGCTTACTTTATTCGGGGTCCTCAAAAACATCTCACAAAGCTCACAGTGCGAATTGGGGTAGTTTTTCGTTCCTTCTGATTGGAATGCCACTTTGCTGCAGTGATGCGAAAGTGCCATAACCCAAAAACAGCCCACTTAAAACACGACGATTACCAGATTTATCACGGCAAGAGGATGACCGTTAAATCGGCGGCAGCCATTGGAGCACGTCCGTGCCCGTACTTTCCTGTTTGTTTCCATTCTTACAAAAAATTTCCTTTTATCCCTAACTATCAATATCATTCTTCGCCCCGTCCATTTAGTGCCACCGCCTCCTACAACCCTTCCACCTCCAGTAATCCCAAGTAACCCAAGGGTAACGTCGTACCCTTCGGAAGGTTGTGTCCTTGACAAGGACTGCCCACAAGATAAAGCGTGCATCAACGAGGAATGCCTTAATCCCTGCTCTTTTTACAAACCCTGTGGAATGAATGCAGAATGCCGTGTGAACACACACCGAGCTGTATGTTCGTGCTTGCCTGGGTTCGAAGGTAACCCCCAGGACAAATGCTACAGAGGTAACCACAAATTTAAATGTTTGCAACTAACCATAATTAGTTTTAAAAGTAACCCCCCTTTACATAAATGGTAAAATACTAAAAACAATATTTTCATAACCAACAGTTTTCACTCTGTTAATACCTTTTCATGATCGTTTCAATATTTTAAACCTGCTTTAAAATTAAAACTTGAGTAAAAACACAATTCTTAACACTGTAGCTTAGTGGTAATAACTATTGTGCTTTAATAAATAGCCTAACAAAGAATTGAAAAACTAATCCTAAACATTAAACAAATATAACTTTAATGTATTCTAAGTGTGTATACCTGAATGAATGAAATGAACTGCATGAATATGTCATTCTGTTCATACCCAACAGTGAACTTATTGCATTTAATATTTTAACTGAGGTAACAGATCTTGTTAACAAAGTACCATTGGATATTTACATGTGCTCATAATAGTCGCCGAATACCCCAAATACATTGGGTGATTTAATTCCCATGTCAGCAGTATGATTTGTATTCAACTGCTTGTCAAGCTTAACGATCCCTGTTGCATTTTTAGCAGATTCAATGTCTCATCGCTACAGTGTGTGCATGCTGTTAAGTCTTGTTCAAAGTTGCACTGCATGCGTGATGTGGAGCTAATTGAGCCATAGTGTTGAATTGTAACACACGAATTCAACACTATGTCTCAATAAGCTCCACACCATGCATGCAGTGCAGCTTTGAACCAGACTTAACAGCATGCACACACTGTAGCGATGGGACAGTGAATCTGCTAAAACTGCACCAGGGATCGTTAAGTTTGACAAGCAATTAAAGAAAAATCTTACTGGGAACGTGGGGATTAAATCGCCCAACTTGTTTGGAGTATGAGAGTACCGATTTATACACGAAACCAATTTTTTTTCTCTGAGGACGCCATTCTGCCTCAACTCAAAGTGATTACCTATAAGCATTATAATTCATTGATAATAGTAATTTTAATCATTGGAGTAAAAAAAAGTGGACAACTTCAAGCAGTCATTTTCATTTCACGTTTAAAACATTGAAATTAAAGTAAATGAAGTAATGTAAACAACATGAATGGAAATAATATAAATGTAAATAATGCTTCTGAATGTTTCTGGTAATGCCGTAGAAGCGTAATCTGGTAATTACATAAAATACATAAAAATTGAAACAAATCTAAACCATCGGCAAATACACTTAACCAGGAGCATGACGAAAAAGTGTTTAAATACATTATAAATGTTAACAAAACTTGTGTTGTTCCCACAGTGACCAAACCCCCTCCCCAACCTTCTACTCCCCCACCAATATGTGTCCGTGATTCTGACTGCCCTCGTGACAAAGCGTGTATCCAGCGGGATTGTCGTGATCCGTGCACACACAGCAAGGTATGCGCTCGCAATGCACAGTGCAAAGCGATCGATCACCGTGCAGTGTGCAAATGTCCAACAGGCTACAAGGGTAATCCAAGAGTCAACTGTCTCCGAGGTAGGAAATATACTTTCAATTATTTTTAACTAACCTTTTCAGATAAATTTGCGGTACCCAGCAGAAATTATCACAAGCACGTAACCGTCATCAAATATTGCTTTTTGTACAGTATGTGCTAAACATAAAATATATCTAGTGCAATGTTACAAATATAAAACGAAAAATTAAATTTTAACTAATTTTCGATAGGATTGTGTTCTTAATTATGACCCTAACATTATTTTAAAATATTGTGTTGTAATCTAGTTTTTATGTAAAGTTTAGGACTAAAAACACGCACAATTTCAGAAAGGAGAATACCATACCAGTATTCCTTGCGAATTTTCGACAGACTGGGAACGTCTGTCCTCATCAGGCACTACTACTCTTGAAAAGTGTTGTTTACATTCTCTTCATCTTAATCTTTTGAACTCGGCGTTCCAACACGCAGGGCCCCTCAAACCCGGGAATCCGTTTTCTCCTGAGGGAAGAATTTTCACGTATTCTTACAGAGAAGTGGGACAGTGAGCCTAACAAGTACCGGAGGCCACGCCATTTTGGAACGCCGAGTTCAAAAGATAAAGATGAAGAGAATGTAAACAACAACAGTTTTCAAGAGTGTAGTAGTGCCTGATGAGGACAGACGTTCCCAGTCTGTCGAAAATTCGCAAGAAGTACTGGTATGGTATTCTCCTTTCTGAAATTGTGCGTGTTTTTAGTCCTAAACGTTACAAGTGAGATGGATTTTCAGAGTAAAAACCACTATGGAATTTTCAATCTAGTTTTTATGTTACAAAAATGTAGTGTTTAATAATTGACAAGTTTGGATTTCAGCTCAAGAGCAAAATAATGCAAATAACAAAAATAAGCACAATGCCCAAATCAATGAGTGCCTAATACATTATTGCAATAACAAACAGAAACAACCACGCAATAATGAAAGTAATCTTAAGTACATTATTCCAATAATGCTGAACACGCTATCTACAAAACAAACCAACAACCAAACAAACAAACTAAACAACCAAACCAGATTCTACACCTTTTACGCAAATGTACACAAAAGAAGATTCTTGGACTAAATTACTTATCAAACATGTTGTTAAGAAGAATGTATAGCATGGAGAACTTCCATGATAACGGAATGGAAATTGCTTAATTCTGAATGATGCTGTATTTAAGCGTATGTCTGTAATGAATGAGTGTGTGACTGTGAATTAAGCGAACTTTCAAAGATCTTTTTAATTTTTTTTTTACTTTACTGCTTCTTTTTGGAAAATATAAATTGTACCGGTTTTATAAAAATACTATTGGAATGATGGATATTTACGGTGTGTTTTTCAAATTAGATTGCAGTCCAAAGAATGTAACTTTCTGCAGAATGGCATTGTATATGCTAACTGCCCCAACTTGTTACATTAACTGGCTTTGCATGTGATGAAACATTACTTCAAGATTTGAAAACCTGTATCCTGAATTGTTTATTCCTTTTCCCATCCCTCTCCTAGTTAGTAGATTTAGCCACTAGCGTTAGAAACTCTTATCCTAAATTCTTTATTCCTTTTCCCGACCCTCTCCTAGTTAGTAGATTTAGCCACTAGCGTTAGAAACTCGTATCCTAAATTCTTTATTCCTTTTCCCGACCCTCTCCTGGTTAGTAGATTTAGCCACTAGCCTTAGAAACTCGTATCCTGAATTGTTTATTCCTTTTCCCGATCCCTCTCCCAGTTACTAGATTTAGCTAGTATATTTAGAAATTCGTTTCCGGATTCGGTAATTCCTTCTCCCACCCTTTTCTGCCAAAAAAATTAATACAAAAATCTGAGTGGAGGTTTGTTATACGGCGTGAGTGATATCAATGATACCAGCAAAACATCACATGAGAATTCGTTTGTCACATCTCTTCCAGTTCTTTACAAATGCATGTATCTCGCTGGGGTAAATTCCTGGTAAAACTGATTATAAAATTATGATGCTCACCCACTGTTGAAGGTTGTCATTATTAATATCAATATTCCTCAATATTTTGGCTCATGTCCGAGTAGAATCTTCAAGAGATTAAAACATGGTGATCTAGTGAAAGGTGATCCATCGTCATCTTTCACCAGCTCATCTTCATGTTTTAATCTCCTGAAATTACAACTTAGACGAGATCCAAAATATTGAGGTAATGACAACGTTAAACAGTTGGGTGAGCATCACAATTTTAATCAATTTTACCAGGAACAACATAAAAAGAAAAGGTTAGCAGCTTGGTCATACTTTATTTACTCCTGGTTTTATCATCTTCCAGTTCCGTTACGGAGATTAACAAACTAATTCTCATAAGATGAAATGTAATCCAAAATATAACAGATGCACGGAAATGATACCAACCGAATGATGATTTATGTTCATGGGAACCTAGAAGTGGCTAGGTTTCAACTTTCTTTGAATTCACCTTTCAAGGCTATCGTCATGGTATTTCCATTAATATTAGCAAGAATTTATGGGGTTGCGGAAGAGAATTTGTAACTGGCTCCCCAACTGAAAACGTTGTAGATTCATTCCTATTAGTTCCGTCTTAAGTTTATAGTGGGCGCCATGAGTTTTATGAGTGGATTTCTACTCGGTTTGTAGCTAAAATTAAACTAAACTAAACGAAACTAGCTTGTATTTAATTTGTATTTAGTCCAGCTTAGTTGAAATTTAGTTTACTTTAGATTTGGGCTAAAAAATGAGCAAAAGTTGCCAGATGGAACGCGTGGCGCCTTCTGAAGATTCGGACGGAACTAATTGGAATGAATGCAAGGCCCGCTGAGATAGTTGCTGTGCTGTGAGTGGAGCACAGCTACTATCTCAGCGGGCCTTGAATGAATGTAACATATTTTTTAATAGGGTTTTTTTAGAGTTACAAGTTCTCCTCCCAGCCCTATAAATTCTGGATATTAGCGATGCAGGTCAAATCCAAATTGTGAACGCGTAGGAAATTAAGATGGAAACGGAATAGGAATTTAATCAAACCAAAAAAGATTAAAACGTCACTGATGCGCTCATAGGTACGTTGAGGGTCGTTCACACGCACCGTTGAATCCTCTTGTTCACCAATTCGTGTTTTGTTTTCTTTTGCAAAAGTAATGGTTCGTTATTTTCTACACGTTTCAAAATTAAAGCCCAGTTTCCCGAAAATAAATTATAATTTTTAGCCCAAATGCACGTAAAGCATTACGCGCTATCCACTTTTCTGCATCTTGAGATTGTGACTGGTATTGTTGGTACTCACACTGTATACCCTGATTACCATGAAATAACACCCTTATTTTTTTGTCTGTCTTGGACTGTTTTATGGGTTTTGGTAATATGCAACTACTTTTAGTTGTTTTTAGTAAATGGTCCCGTCAATTTACCAGTTTTTGTTCTTAACAAAGACGTCATCAAAATTGGTTTCGCACTGGTTCGGCATCACAACTGTGATATCCCTCTGTGGTGTCAGTGCCTTAAACTGAATGTTTCAGGTAGTTCAGCGGACGTTAATACAAAGTTTGGGTGAGGTTTGGCTAGCTGAATATTTTACCACAAGATTGAGCTGTAAAACTATTTAGCTTAATTTTAAAGCTAAATTTTAGCTTAATTTTAGACTAAATTTCAAAGAATCGTATTTACTTGATTAAATTTAATTTCAACTCTTTTGGTTTTTAACCACTAGTAAAAACTGTCATGGATAAAGTAACTAACTACTTCTAGGAGGCGTGTCCATTTTTTAAGAATAAAGGCGTAACACCAAAACAAACACGTACAATCTCACAAAGAGGAAATTATTCCAAAATTTCTGCAAATTTTCGACAGTTTGTGTGGAGGAGAATGAAATATGTCTCCCAACTGTCTTCTTCAGGCTCTATTTTGAGGTTTTTCCGGTGTTTTGGCTCTCATCAGTCTGGTTGTTTACATTCTAATCGTGAGCTAAATCACCGGAAAAACCTCAAAATAGAGCCTGAAGAAGACAGTTGGGAGACTTATTTCATTCTCATGCATACAAACTGTCGATATTTCTGGAAATTTTGGACTAATTCTTTGTGATATTGTGAGTGTTTGTTTTGGTGTTACGATTTTCTGAACTCTCGCAGTATAATGTGTTTACGTAGTTTTAAAGAATAAATGCGGATTAGTAGTTGCAACTTACCACCCCAAAACCTGATCTTTCTTATATTTTTCTTACGCTTCTCCTGCTCACGTATCCTTTCTAGTTGAAGAAACCACTTCTCCTGCAACATCTTTTCCTCCACTTACGACTCCTACAATACTCTCCGAATGCGATATTGATGCTGACTGTGACATGCGTCACGCTTGCATTCGAGGCAGTTGTGTTGATCCGTGTGACTGGTACAGGCCTTGCGCTTCTGACGCCCATTGCAGAGTGGCCAATCACAAAGCGGTGTGCAGTTGTCCCCCTGGATTTAAAGGAGATCCTTTCGTGTTTTGCTCAGGTATTAAGAAATTGCCAAATATTTTAATAGCTCCATTTTGAAAGAACTACTTTATTTAAAAGAAGCGAGCTTAAAGAAAAGTTAGTTTTCATCCAGTAGTGTAGCTAAGTCATAAAAAAATTAATTGGCTTCATAACATACTTAGTTGGAAAATAAGCTGCAGCATAGCACGATCTGTATATGCAGAACTAGTTTTCAGAAGCCATATTTTATTTTTGCTTATTTTAAGTAAAAATGAAGCCATTTTCTTAAATGAGATATCGCCTTCATCAATCATTTGTGTTGAAATCCAATTATAAAATCCTTAATCCTACAGTTCTGCATTAAGAATTTTAGTAGCTACAGTAGTTACTAGTTAGGTTACATCACTAATGATGCCGATAAAATTCTACCAGTTTGGTAAAAAGCACTCCATAAGGTAATGTGCAAAGCGGGCATTGCTGTTAAGTTACTGTATACAGTTCACCAAAATCTTACTTCCTGTATAGTTGTAATGATTAAGTTTATTTTTTTCTGAGATATATCTACGTTTGCGCAAAAAGGCAAAATGCCACCACTGCTTTGATTCTGTGAAATTACCTAAAATGTGGAATGTCCAGCATTTGCTGTTGTGGAAATTTACTATCGTAGCTAATCTATCCTCTATTGCCTACCTACTGCTCACTGCTCAAAGAGCATTTCTTGTTAATTCTAGTATTCGGGGTTTTTTACATTGCTACTCATTCCTGCGGTAGCTAGTTTCCTTATTCCATTTGAATGTACAGCAACGTACACGAGAACTGTGACATGAGTGCTTGGACAATCTACATCGTTTTCTGATGAAGTTGATTGTTTTTGAGGTGTTTGGATCGTCTTTTCCCTCTTCGTTTGCTTAATTTCTGTGATTGAAAATTGTAAAAAATATAAAGCGAACATTAGTATACCGAACATTACTTATTCTTCGAGCAGACGAAGTCTGGAAGAGCTTAATCTTAGTTTTCTAATTTTGTAATGCTGAATCACCCAAATTGGTCGATTGCCGGAATATGACCGTATCTCCCGCCATTGATATACTTTGGCAAATAAAGTTCTATTCACCCTAAATGCTCGCGAGTTTCTTCACTCTTTCCAAACAAGACCAGGGGCGAGTTGCTCGTCAAACACGAACGTCGAATATGACGCGATTTTGACGGAATCGTTGGCCACGTCGTGTGCAAACATGGCAACGATTACGTCAAAATCGCGTCATATTCGACGTTCGTGTATGACGAGAAACTCGCCCCTGGTAGAAAAATGTGAGCATGTTATACTGACGAGGTACCAATACTAAATCCTGCACTGCACCGTTTTAGTGTGTAAAGTCTGCTTAGCATTAATTGTGCCAAAATACATAATGTGGTTTTGGAAAATCTTTCGTTCTCAGAGTTCCAATGACACCCTTTTGTACGTGAATCAGCACTACAAAAGACTTACGGTCGACTTCTCTTTTTTTGTTGAGAATTACTGTCGTATTTACTTATCTTTCACTTTTGGCCCAGAAAGAACACTAAGCATTGATTGCCAGTTTCGTTATTAAAATTCAACAGATGAACTTGATTGAACACGAGATTCATTAAACCAGATGTTTGCCTTCCATGGTTTTGTTTCCTACTGATTGATACACGAACAAAATGTAAAGGCTAGATGGTTGTACGTTTTATTGAAGTAAACAAGTGTACTGCCAAGTTATGTGGAGGCAGAACAAAACAAAACTTACACTAAAAGCATAACTGGAACACTTAGCCTCCATATTTTGTATGTCGTCAGACATAACTGTAGCCACAGCCAATAGATGTCCAGTTTAATGGATCACATCGTTGACCAAGTTCGTCTGTAGGACTTTGATGACGAATTCGGGTGTCATGGTCAGATGTGTGTAATATCCGAGAAGTAAATACAGACATAATTTACTCCTTTGATTATAATTGTGATTGCAACAAGTGGATTCACAAGTTGCCAATGAGCCGTGCCAAAATGTTGGCCTAGACATCGCCCATCAATATGGCCGTCCCCCGTCGTGGAAACCATAAAATCATGCTAGCTCTTGTCTCATTTCCATTACAGCTACTACTCGCCCTCCCCCTCCTCCTCCTCCTCCTACCCCCTCTCCTCCCACTTCCAAACCTGTCTGCTTGCGAGATTCTGACTGTCCTATGCTGCAAGCTTGTATCCAGGAAGTTTGTCAAGACCCTTGCCTCTGGTTTAAACCATGTGGCGCAAATGCCGATTGCCGAGTGAAAACGCACCGTGCCGTGTGCGCCTGTCTACCGGGCTTTGAGGGAAATCCCCAGATTGGTTGCTTCCAAGGTAGGTTTCCCTGTGCCACATTGGTGGTGGTGGTGGTAATGTTTAGCACATCTGCGTTGGTTAAAGACACATACGACTCTGTTGTCCACAAATATATCGATGTAGAAAAATCAGCACAAGTCATATTCCCCAGGTTGTCAGACTCAGAACTGCTGGTTTTGTTTCTTTCGCTTACCATTGCACTCTTATGCTACCATGATGAATGAGGCACATATGACCTAATTTGATCTAGCTGTTAAATATAAATCTAATTAAACAGCCATAATTATTGGCTCAGGTCAAACATTTATACTTAATGAAACCTTTGATTCGTTATTGATATTATGATGGCCTTCATAATAATATCATACCAACAGACTACGAGTCTAAATGTACTGATAAACTGACCTAAACTGCGACTGACATGATTATACGGACTAATTCTAAACATGATTGTTGCTGTTCTTGACACTGTTGTCAAGTACAGAAATAATAATAGTAATACTAGTAATAAGATGGACGGCAAGCTAAATAGAAAGTCAAACCTATTCCCATAGGCTTGCATCTGTATTTAGTTAATACTAATAATAATAATTTTATAATACTAAATGTGGGAATAAAAATGCATATCAAACTGATATGAATGATTAAGAGACACATTGGTCTATTACTGAGTCAAGTAAACTACAGTGTGCCCTAATCCATCATTAATACTACTAATGATTATTATGGATTACAATTGTTATATAACATTTGTTTAAAACCCCTGCTAACTTGCGACACACAAAAGTTCTATTTACCAACATATCAGCATACTTGTGTTAAAAGCTAAACCGTAATTGTCATAAGTTTAATTTGTGCGTGCTTTAAACAAAAGTGTGAATTCCTACCATGTGTGAAGTCACACTTAACACATAGTGGGAAATTCAGAAATTTACATTTGTTAAACATTAAACGTTAAATTGAACCCAGTAGTAGAGTGTACTACTTAGTACGACAGACCAAAAATAACTCTATTTAGGTTACGAAAAAATTTTTAAATTCCTAAATTATACATTTTAAAAGGGATGTAACACTCTGTTTAAATAATTGCAATTTAATTATTCATAAACATTGAAAAAACTAAACTTGTGACAAATCTTTGTAACTTAGTTTGCCTGTAAATATTATATGTTATGTACAAAATGACTGATTGTAACGTGAGAATGTATGAATGCAATGACAGTGACCCCTAAACCACCCCCTGCTGACCAAAGAAACCCATTTGAGTGTGAAGCAGACGTCGAGTGTTTGTTGACGTTGGCATGCGTGCAGAATGTGTGTTCCAATTTGTGTGAACTGCAACCGAATGTTTGTCGTCCCGGTGCCCAGTGTCGAATGGTCAACCACAAAGTTCAATGCATTGACCCAGGTAGAGTGTGATTGTGTTGTGTCGTATGGTGATGGCTGACAGGGTGATGGGTATGATTGGTAAAACTGTTTGCTGAATATTTATCTCTTGACGTGTGATGGACTTTGTGTGAATTGGTGTGGTTGAATCGTTACTTTGTTTGGTTTACGTGGGATGCTTAACAACCATTTGTACAATGTGTGAACAGGGTTTGTCGTACTTATTATTTTTCGCATTCTGTTTCACAAGGATCAGCATTACTCTATGGTGTAGTCTGAACGAATTAGAACAAGTAACTGTATTTGCTTAGTCAGGAATTAGGAATAAAGCTTGAAATGTTATCTGCGGTGAATGGTGCACTGATTGAGTAGCACCCAAATGGATATCAGCATGATTCAGCTTGAAGCAACGTATTGCTACCAACAACAACAACCTTTCTCCAGTTTAAAATTATACAAAATGATTAGCTGCGTGGTGTAACAAAGCACTGCTTTGTTTTGTGTGATTCACAACCAAGGATATAAACTGCCTAACAAATTCAACAGGCCTTGCTTTTAGATACTTCCCTTTACCAACAATAGCTACTCTACAGTTACTGCAGTAATTACTTAAGGAGTAGAAACTTGCGCAAGAAATATAATCTGCAGTGGATGGTGAATTGATCAAATAGCACACCAAATGGTTATGGTATTAGCATGGTTCAGCTTGAAGGACCATATGGCTACCAGCAACAACAATCTCTAGATTTCAAATTATACAAAATTATTACCTTTGTGGTACGGCAAATCACCTGCTTTGTTTTGTGTGATTCACAGTTAAGGGTATAAATTTCCTGACAGGCCTATCTTTACCAGTGATAGTTACTATACAGTTACTGCAATGATTACTTTAAGGAGAAACTGGCGCAAGAATAGTTAATTATCTGTCAGGAGGGCTATAAAATACTCTTATTCTTATTTGGAATTACATTGATTGTTAAGTATAAATAGTTTTCGGATGTAGGGCAATAATAAAAGGCAATATTAACCCATAACCGCCTAGATACGAGTGTACGCCTTCACCGTATAACAGCGAAAAACTAAGTCCCAGCGCGAGCTTTGTGAGGGGGTCCCCGGGGACCCCGAGTAAAGCGGGTAGTCACAGTCCAGTGGTCAGTGTCGTCGGCTCCAAACCAAGAGAATGCCGGTTCGAATCCGAGAACCGACCCAAGTACCATATGGACTCTAAAAAAAAGGGTCTGAAAGTTTTTTCAGGCGGTTATGGGTTAAAAGCCTGAAGCCATATAATTTTGGCAGGATATATCCATCCCCCCACCGTGTAGCTACCTGGGGTGTGATCCAGAAGCCTTAAGTTGTAGTTACAGATGTTGTGCGAGCCCTGTTACCACGCGTTACCATAGCATCAACATTCTTGACGTGTTTTGATACTCGCACAAAGAAAAGTGGACTATTGCCAGTGACGAGACCGGCAATGAGCTCTATTTTTTATTTTTTTTTTTGTATGAATGCAGCAACGTTTAGCTTTTTGTATAAAAGCGTCCTAAAGGGATGGTCTTTCCCTAAGGTGTATTTGTACCTAGTATGTCTGGATTGTAAAGTCACTCACCACATCATTAAGCAATATCTCATCACACTCTGAATGAAAGATTTACAATGCATTTTAAGCTGATTTGGTTTGCTAACAATTCTAGTGTGAACTAGGAACCAATGTGAATTGTTCTCTAATACTAGAAGCCTTTGCATTATCTACATATCTACTATTAAAACATACATTCATCCATTATACATTTTCTGGATTTCATGTAGCATGAGTATTAAGGTTTAGCAATACCATGTTAAAGGTTAAAGCAAACCTGATGATCTACACTGTGTGAATGAACACAAACATTTTCTAGTCAATCCTGAAACTTGATGTTTAACATTTTTGTCACAAATATTAGTATGGTACGTAGCTCATGAAAGGTATGTGTATGGCCATGTTGTGTCTTTGGAATGTTGTATATTTGAAGTGTAGTAATCTGACACAAGCACAACCAGTGGGAGTCATGTATGGATTTTACAAGTTGTATCTAGTATGATTTCTCTATTGAACAAAACTCGCAAACTTGCTGTAGCAACTACAGTGCTAATTACTCCTGTTTGTTGTATATGAAAACTCTTTTTCTTACGCCATTTATCTACACTACTATGTGTTCAGAATTTCTTAAGTGTGCACATATTAGTCAATGCCTTCAATTCAGCTGAGTATGTGTGTATGTATGAAGTCAGCCCATCACATGGCATTTCTTCTCCATGGTGTTACACTATTTTATTACAAAATACAAGTCACAGTTTTGTCTTTGTACAGTTTGTAGTATGAATTTTGCACGTGTGAGTAATGCTGTCACATACATGCAAACCGTAATACACTTGGTAACAAAACTGATTGATGTACTGTGGATACATCAACAAATTTGTTGACACATCCTATAAACACCTACTTCCCTGCGCCTACACAGAAGACAATAGGCACCCATCGAGACTGCTTGCAAATTCTGTTTCTGGATACTGCTTTTGCATTGCCATACTCAAATTGTTGTCACCATTGATTTCTAAGCACTACACAGCATGTGCATCCCACAACGACACTGCCTTTATTTATTTCACCAACAGAATTGTTTATTTTGTTGAATCCAAGAATACGCTGACGAACACAGCAAGCTGCTGACAGACATTGCGTTGTATGCTTTCTCAACTAGCCCAAACCAAATAAATGCTGCATGCTGAGCTCACCAAATGAAGATAACGTGCATGCCGTTAACAGTATTGCAAAGTACATATTGTTATCACCATTGATTTCTGAACACAACACGTCATATGCATCCCATGACGACACAGCTTGGATTTATTACACCAATCGAATTATGTACTGTGCTGAATCCCATAATACACAGAAGAACAACACAGAAACACGTACTGACAGAAGTGTGCTTTCATTGTGTGCTTCAACAAGCCAAAAACCAAATAAACTTCTAATACTGTCGCAACAGCATGACGAAATCATCAACTAAAAATAACCTGCATGTTGTTAACAAAGTTGAGAATTACTTACTGTTGTCGCTGTTGATTTCTGAGAGCAAGAAGGCTTGTGCATCCTGTGACTGCACATATTGATTGAACCAATTAAGTGATTTATTTGGTGAATCAATTCTCAGAACAACATATAAACAGCTGCTGATGATTCTGCATTACGTGCTTTTCAACAAGACAACAAAAATAACAAAACTTTTTAATTTAACATATTTGAAATTGCATACTGAACTCGTGAATTGAAGATAACCTGCATGACGTTAGCGACGTTACCAGTGACTTACGAACTCACTGTTGCCGAACTAAAATTCTAAACCCCTTACCCAGCACAAACTTAACTGTCTTAACTTTGTGTGACCGAGTGCTCCATCAGTCTGATAAAAATTTCCAGTATCAACAAGGACGGCACCTCCAATTTGTGAGCAAGATTCGGAATGTCCTCAAAATATGGCATGCATTGAGGATGACTGTCGCAATCCATGTACTTGGTACCATCCGTGTGGCGAAAATACCGATTGCAAAGTCGACGGACATCAACCCTTTTGTAAATGTCTTGATGGATATAGAGGAGACCCACTAGTCGGTTGCCAACCAGGTAGCGTATTTGCCGCTTTCTGCATGCAAATTGTGCTTTATTAATAGCAGAGATGAATCATGTATGTAACCATTTTCTTTAGTCAAATGTCAATTGGATTCCGAGTGCCCCGACGACAAATCATGCCTAGAAAATGATTGCCACAACCCATGTGACTGGTACAAGCCATGCGGCGTCAATGCTGGTTGCACCACGGCCAGCCACCGTGCCATCTGCACTTGCTACGACAGTTACCATGGCAACCCTCTTGTTGGTTGCTATGAAGGTAATCACGTTACGTCAAATGAGACTCGTGCTGTGTAGCTTGTACTGCAAAGGTCACCACAACATTGTGTCAAAACTGTTAAAAACGCTCCAGGTCGTTCAGATTCTAGTATCTACCTAAAAATGTAATTGGGTATGAACATAAAAATGCCTGGAAAATGATTAGTTCGTATTTTTTCTACGATGACACTTTTCGGCGTAGCTTCAGCATATGTGCTAATTTAGCATACTCTAACGCGAACAAACTGTTTGTCACAATTTGGCCACAATTTGTCAAAGCTCAGTAATTAGCTTAAAATTAAAAGTACTTAAACAAATTTAAAGGTCATAATTGGTGACCGCATCTAAATTTGGTATAACCACGTTCCACTTAAATTCAAGTTGTGTTGGTGTTGATCTTTCTCATTTCTCGTCTAAAGACGTTCTAACTAAATATGATTCGGATTTCTTAAAACACTACAGAACCGATGCTTCAACTTCCACCACCGCCGCAGCCCATTTGCGCCCGAGATTCGGACTGCCCCTACAACAAAGCCTGCATTGAAAATGATTGCCACGATCCCTGCCATTGGTACAAGCCGTGTTCTCAGTACTCGGAGTGCAGAGTCAACACGCACCGGGCAGTTTGCACTTGCTTGCCGGGCTACGAAGGAAATCCGCTTGTATCTTGTTTTAAAGGTATGAAAGAATACTAACTGGTTGGAGGTAGCCGAGATATCGAAAAGGTTCGGTTGGATTGAAGAGAGAAAATCTGCAGGTTAGACTGGTTCTTCGTTCCCCAAGTTAGGCACGTTCAGCGCTTGAATCGGCTCCTTGTCCGTGTAATTTTGACTCTTTTCTGCTGTGCAGTCGGCCTCGAGCTCACGTTGATGAACAATCTTCCACTAGACCTGTGTCCAGATTGGCTCACATCCTGTATCCTTAATTGACATAATGTAGCTTTTATTTTTTTTTAAAGATGTAATAATAATTATAATAACAAGTTTATTACTACAATAAAAGATAAAGGGAGATACAGGAAGGGAACAATTGATTCGCTAAAATCTGTCCCAAATATATAAAAATGATTAAAAGCACTTCATGTACATGGAGAGATCCACTTTATGGATACCCCTCTTAAACTGGCTTAAGGCCATGCCACACCGCACCGTTTTGTCTGGCATGTCCGTCATCCGATGCCTCAAATGTAGCCTGCGGGCACAACGCAGAGCCTCTGTTGCGTCTCCGACTCGTTTCAAAAAACTTCATTTTCCTCCGGTTGACGGACGGTTGGAGTTGTCCGTCAGCCAATCAAAATGCTTAGCGCCACACGTGTCTTTCTCTTGGCACTGGAAACAAAGATGGCAGCTCCACACCCGACCATCGAAAACTACCGAAAAATGAAAAGAATAATTCTAAAATTAAGTGTACATAGATAGTAGCAATACAAGCACTCGCCCAAATTCGTTTTAGTGGCACGAATGACCCCAATTCAATGCGTACCTACAGTTTTGCATTCGGACGATTACATTCCTTTCACTTGGGGGAGGTGGGAATAAAGGGGTCAGGAAGCGTTCTTGGCGGACAGGTGTGGCAGTGTTCTCCGTTTTTCAGCGTTGCTTTGCCAGAGACGGAGCCGGACAACGGAGACGGTGACGTTGTGGTGGTGTATGGTCCTTTAATCTTTAACATTTACTAGCTTGGAGGGCAGAGAGTTCCATGGGCCAACCACGCGGTTTGCAAAAAATATTTAGCGCAGTTCAATTTTGTTTTTGCCGCTGTGAGTTTAAAGCAATAGTCTCTGATGTAATGATTTCCACGAATGTTAAAGAGTGGGGGGAGGGGATTGAGGCTTAATGGCGCGTCGACAACTTGGTCATTAGCGAAAAGAGAGATGGGTCCATATCGCTGAAACCCTGCAAAATAGAGAAAGTTTGGCTTAGATCAGCAGTCAGATGTCTATATTTACAGGGATTCAAGGCCCAAATGCTCAAGTCGCTGTTTGTACATCGTATTATTTAACCATGCGTAGCATTAAGAATGATTGGCAGAAATTATTGAACATTGCTTACAAAGTGCAAATCTACGGCGGCGTAGAAGACATGTGTTTTTATGGCATGGAATCGACGCACTGCAATATCTAAAAGGAAATTTCCAGCACCTCTCTCTCCATTTTGGTTACTTTGTCTAGGAAATAAAACGAAATCCTTCAAAGCAGTGGTTTGTAGTAGAATTCACACAACACCATTTGGAAGTTGAAGGTGTTGCCAGAACTACGTGAAGAAAAGGAGCGAATCTCTCTCTTTACTGATTCTGTGCAAATTGGTGGTCAACCAAATCATGCAAAAACTGCTCATTCTTTTGTTTGCATTCTAAACTAGGTGCATTTTATCCTAAACTCACCCAAACAGCTTATTGAACTTTGGCTTATTAAAGTTGCTCCTAAATGCGCAATTAGTTTCCCAATCATCAGCGTGACTTTACAGCTGAATCATCAGGCTGACTGGCTCTTTGAAACAGTTTTTTTTCCGCTGAATTCATCAACTAAAGATGGCAGACCTTCAGTTTTCCTTGCTAGGATTCTTTATGCGCGCATAATTACCCAGATTCTTTATTTGTAGAAAGGATTAACGTTCAGTTACACGTGGCATGCGAGCCGCATCGTCCATGACTGTTAAAAACTGTCGCGAGGCACACTGAAACCACGAACAACGAAATTCGAACTATGCCACAACATAGCATTGATTAGTGCTAGCGGGACGCATAAGAATGTGGTAATCTTCTCATTATTAGATGTTCGCGATTTGGCCACAATTTGCAAACATAATTGGACCTGTATCAGCCGCTTGTTATGTCCAATTAGTTGAAGAAACTTCTCTTTCAATGCGAGATCCAATTATTTTGTGGATACGTAGAGCTCTAACAAATAAAGCTTGCTTCTGATACAAGGGCATACCCACAAGTTCAGAAAAAGCTGCACAATATTTAAATTTTCAACATTACAATGCTGACTTGATCACAGTAAACAATAGATATATACAATTAAAATGCCATAAATTGGTGATTGATGGACTATCAATCCACCACCTTTAAAGCATAAAGATGGCGGATTGATAGTTCGTCAGTCACCACTTTATTGCGTTTTAATTGTATATATCTTTTGTTTACTGTGACAAGACAGCAATGTGCTGTCGCAAATTAAAATATTGTGTTGCTTTTTATAAACTTGTTGATCCATCCTTACTATCAGGGATAAGCTTGATTTGTTAGTTCTTTCAAATTCATAAAAAATAAAAATTCTACCCAATTTCAAATCTATCTAGCATTACGGGCAATTAAGATCTATACGCCACTGCATTTGCTACCTAAGACATCATTACATGGAGTAGAGGTATTTTTTAAATTCCTTAGAAATTTCAGTTTGTCGGCTACTTCAAAGGTTGACAAAGTTGAACATTAATCCAAAATTACTTCTCCAAAACTGTCAACTCTAATGGAATTATTATAATATTATGGTCCTGGTGTTAGTATCATTTCACATGGCACTAGCGCTGGAATTGATTTCTGCAAGATTTACTCTCTTCATTTCCGAACCGAACTTGATAAGTGACTTGACATTCCCAAATGCTTGGTGATTAAATTGAGACATGTTTACAGTCACTCCACCGCCACCAATTTGTGTGCGTGATTCCGACTGTCCCTTTGACCGAGCGTGTATCCAACAAGATTGTCGTAATCCATGCGAAGGCAATGTTTGTGGACTCAACACCCAATGCCGCTGTGTTAACCATAAAGCAGTGTGTAGTTGCCGTGAATCATATGAAGGAAATCCACTCATCAGTTGTTTCAAAGGTAGATTCAGTACCATAGATAAATCTTAAGCTGTATTCAGTTCCATACATAAAACTTAAACTGTATTTCACAGCCCGTTGTAATGGTACATGTTTCGTGTTTTTTTTTCCCGGCGTAGTAACTACTCCAACACCAATCTGTACTCAGGATTCCGACTGTCCATATGACAAAGCATGTATCAAGGAGGATTGTCGTAATCCGTGTCATTGGTACAAACCTTGCGCAGCATATGCGCAATGTCGTGTCGACACACATCATGCTGTTTGTTCTTGCGATGCGGGCTATGAAGGGAATCCGTTGGTTTCTTGTTTGAGAGGTTTGGAACCTAAAAATTGTCCATATCGTTCACTAATCGTACATTTCATACACAAGTTTAATGACGCATTCTATTTACAATTGAAATTGCAGTCACATCTCCTTCACCAATCTGTGTCAGGGATTCAGATTGTTCCTATGATAAAGCCTGTATACAGGGAGACTGTCGCAATCCGTGTGTATGGTATAAACCTTGTGCTGCTTACGCCGAGTGCAGGGTCAACGTCCACCGTGCCGTTTGTACATGTGATGTGGGTTACGAAGGAAATCCCTTGGTTTCTTGTGTAAAAGGTACCATCAAATTGTTTCCTTAGTAAAACTAAGCACCTTATACAAAAACATTGAGAGCTAACCCCTTAACCCACAAAGCTTTAGGAGCAAATGTTTTAAATCGTGGAAAATTTAATTGTAGTGACAACACCGGCTCCAATTTGTGTACGAGATTCTGACTGTTCTTACGACAAAGCCTGCATAGAAGAGGATTGCCGCAATCCATGCGATTGGTATAAGCCATGCGTCCCGTACTCTGAATGCCGAGTTAACTCACACAGGGCAGTGTGTACATGTTCACCAGGGTATGAGGGAAATCCACTGGTGGCTTGTGTAAAAGGTATTGAAGTCACACTGTCAGCTTGTTTAACTGAACTTAACTGAACCGAGTGAAGTATCCTAACCAAACTAAAGCTGTTATTTAAGCTAAACCGTAAATAAATATTGCAGTCACAACACCCGCACCTATCTGTACCCAGCACAGCGATTGTCCGAACAACAAGGCTTGCATCGAAGAAGATTGCCGTAATCCCTGCGACTGGTATAAGCCATGTGCGCAGAATGCCGAGTGTCGAGTTGATTCTCATCATGCTGTCTGCTCATGCATAGCAGGATACGAAGGAAATCCACTTGTGTCATGCGTTAGAGGTACTAAAGTACACTAACTCTACTAATGTAGGCTAAACAGAGTTTGATTAACGCATTTCATTGAAGCGGTACCATGAAATTAATGTTTCGAAAACTTCCAGTAACTACTCCATCACCCATTTGTGTTCGAGACGCGGATTGTCCCTATGATAAAGCATGCATCAAGGAAGATTGTCGTAACCCCTGTGACTGGTACACACCTTGCGGACAAAACGCTCACTGCCGTGTCGATACGCATCGTGCTGTTTGCACTTGTTATGATGGCTTTGAAGGAAATCCTCTAGTTTCATGTTTGAAAGGTATACAGAATACATATTTTTCATTAAATTCGTCCCCTTGAAGTTCGTCTATGTCGTTGCTTACATGCGTATTAAAATTGCAGTAACTACTCCACCACCGATTTGCGTTCGGGATTCTGACTGCTCTTATGATAAGGCATGCATCAAAGAGGATTGCCGTAACCCCTGTGACTGGTACAAGCCATGCGTGCCATATGCTCATTGCAAAGTTAATACGCATCGAGCTGTTTGCACATGTGACGACGGCTATGAAGGGAACCCACTAGTATCATGCTTTAAAGGTACATCTCTATGGCTAAAACGGCTGTTCATACCTGCATTGGAGAGTACGGGCTGACTCATCATTTCATGATCACCGATTTCAAGTTTTGTAAAAAATAAGGCTTTACAAAAACCATTATTTGTCTGGCGGAGCCTTTTTGGTAAAAAAAACTGATAATTGCTCAAACGTAAGATAGTTACTGATCACCAAAGCTGATTTCTCGGTCGTAACCATAAAAAAACGTGACAAATTTTTTTTTCCTGCAACCGAATCAGTAGCACTCGATCCGCTTCAGTCACACTCGATCCGCTTTAGTCACAACTGAAGCCACAAATGAAGTAGAATTGTTCAGATAAGCAGGTCTCAAGATGTCAGTGATAAGTTCAACAATATTGGCATCAGTGATCGGTACACTAAGATTATTCGGCATGCTCACCGGCTTTTCACTGATCGGCCTGATATTGATTGGGTTGAAAAAACCAGATTAAACGATTACTAAACTCTCCAACTACGATTTTTTTACCGTTAGTTTAGATACTGGAATTAATGTTAAGAGGCATCCGACTTCAATAGGTGTTAGTGCTTAAGCCGTACGAATTTTTATAACGCCTGCTTTTAGCAGACGACGCGTGCTTAACTCCCAATCACTGAAGAAAATTCCGTTATGAATTGCGTAGAGTGACGTCATTTTTCTTCCCGCATTCCAGGCTGTCTGCCTCAGCTGCGCAGGCGCCAGAAACAAAGGAGCGTTGCTCAGTGATATCGCAGCTTGGTGCAGCACAAGGAGAACAGAATGATCCTACCAAGAAAAATGCCGTCACGGCATCTCCATGGTTTGCGCTCATGCCGGGATAGGTGACTTAAAAGTGTTTTTTAGGGTTTTAACCTAACATAAAAAAAAAAGGAAAAAGTGAGGGTTTAGGATTCCTTTAAAGCAAAAGTGCTCTGTAATGCAGGTATGTGCAATGCCGTGACATTACACCTTCCACAGTTTACATGCGCTTTAAAATACAATGCAAATATATAAGATGGTTTCGAAATTACAGTTACTACCCCACCACCAATCTGCATACGGGATGCTGACTGTCCGTATGATAAAGCGTGCATTAAGGAAGACTGTCGAAATCCGTGCAGTTGGTATAAGCCATGTTCGCAGAATGCCGAGTGTCGGGTTGACTCTCATCGTGCAGTTTGCTCTTGTCTTGCTGGTTATGAGGGAAATCCACTGGTTGCTTGTGTCAGAGGTATTACAGGTTTTTTTTGTTAGTCCTTACTTATGTAGCTATTATTGGTAGATTTAGCGTAAGGTTGGAGAGAATATCTGATTAAGTAACTTTCATTTTCGTTTCTGTTGGGTGGCAAAAGTTGTGTATGAAAATTGGCGATGTTTGTGTTATTCATGTGACTAATAACTAATAACAAAATTTAAGCAATAACTAATCGATTTTTATCTTTCAAAGCTGGATTGTTGTCGTTTTCAACGACTACGTCTAAATATAATTAGTTTTTTGAAAAATGATAAATTAAAAATTTCAGTCACTACTCCTCCGCCCATCTGCATCCGCGATGCGGACTGTCCATACGACAAAGCCTGCATCAAAGAGGATTGTCGCAATCCCTGCGATTGGTACAAACCTTGTGCTCAGAATGCGCACTGCAAAGTTAGCACTCACCGAGCTGTTTGTACTTGCTTCGATGGCTATGAAGGCAACCCACTGGTATCATGCTTAAAAGGTATAAAAACTTTTTAATTAAATGACTAATAAACTTACACGAATTTTAAGAAAAATAAAAAGCAATAACTTTTGATTAATTTTAATAACGCTTTACTTTAATTCACTTGCTTTCTACCTGATATCAATCATAAAAAAAATCGTCTAAAGTATCCAAATTATATAAGATTACAATGCATTGCAAATTAATAATAATAATTTTTATAATGATAACAATAATAATCATTAATAATAATATAATAATTATCGCACAAATTCATGGAGACCGTGCCTAGCAGTACGTAGGTAACTCTAACCCAAAATTCTAAATATAACATTACAATGATATCAAATTATTGAACTGTTCAATAATTTAAATGCTGAGTTAAATGTTGTTTTTAAAATTAATTTGTAGTAACTTACGGTAACTAGTTGAAAGCTGGTAATTGGTGGCTGTAATCAGATATTTTGTAAATAACCATAACGCAAAAACCACCAATAATACATATTTAACTAGTCTCTTAAATTTTCAATGAAACTCCGTTCTTCATCTTTAGCAGCAACAACGAAAAAACTACGAAAAATTGCTGGAAACATGCACCCAACGGTTTTTTTTCCTTATGACCATGTAGCCAACAATTTTTCTCCGTTTTTTCGTTGTTGGCGTGCAAGACGAAGAACGGAGTTTCTTAAAAAATTTAAGCGACTAGTTCATTATGTCTTATTGGCGATTCTTTCGTTATAGTTGTTACAAACTTAAGAAAACTAATAAAACTAAAATCAAATAATCAAATCCTTTCAATACTAATATCCATAACATTACGGTAACTATTACATAATCAATAATAACTTCAGTAATTGATGTAGCTAAATATGTCAATTATAAATTTCAGTTACAACACCCCCACCGATCTGTGTTCGAGACTCTGATTGTTCTTACGACAAAGCATGTATCAAGGAAGATTGTCGCAATCCGTGCGAGTGGTATAAACCATGCGCACCGAATTCACACTGTAAAGTTAATACGCATCGAGCTGTTTGCTCATGTGACAATGGCTATGAGGGCAATCCACTAGTTGCATGCTCAAGAGGTATATTCCCATAACTAAAATTATTTTTTCATGCTAAATGATTAATCAAACAAAATGTTTGTCCCGTAAACCAAACTTGTAAATTTTCAGTCACAACTCCGCCTCCGATCTGTGTCCGTGACTCGGATTGTTCCCATGACAAAGCCTGCATCAAGGAAGATTGTCGCAATCCATGCGATTGGTATAAACCATGCGTACCTAATGCTTACTGTAAAGTTAATACGCATCGAGCTGTTTGCACGTGCGACGTTGGCTATGAAGGCAATCCACTAGTTGCGTGCGCAAGAGGTATAAAAATGTGTTTTAAAACAACCATAACAAAATTCTTTTTTTTTTTCATACTAAATGAATAATCAAGCAAAATGTTTCCTGTGTAAACCAAACTTGTAAATTTTCAGTCACTACGCCGCCTCCGATCTGCGTCCGGGACTCGGATTGTTCCCATGACAAAGCGTGCATCAAGGAGGATTGTCGCAATCCTTGTGACTGGTACAAACCATGCGCACCTAACGCAAACTGCAAAGTTAGCACTCATCGAGCCGTTTGCACTTGCTTTGACGGCTATGAAGGAAATCCACTTGTCTCATGTTCTAAAGGTAGATTATAAATTTCGTAAAATATGATATTTGACCCCTCAATTGTCTTATGCATTAAAGCACCCTGCAATGTAAAATTATGTGCGGTAAAAATTACAGTAACTACACCTGCACCGATCTGTGTTCGAGATGCCGATTGTCCGTACGACAAGGCTTGTATTCAGGAAGATTGCCGCAACCCGTGTAGTTGGTACAAACCATGTGCTCCTTATGCTCACTGCAAAGTTGATACGCATCGAGCAGTTTGCACATGCTATGATGGCTATGAAGGCAACCCGTTAGTAGCATGTTCTAAAGGTATAAAATTGTTGTATGTAAAACGAAGAATAACTAAAGTAAAATGCTGTATGAAAAATGTTTCCTGTATAAAAGATAATTTGTAAATTTCAGTTACAACTCCAGCACCAATCTGTGTTCGAGATTCTGATTGTCCATATGATAGAGCTTGTATCAAGGAGGATTGTCGCAATCCATGTAATTGGTACAAGCCGTGTGCATCTTACGCCCATTGTAAAGTTGATACCCACCGAGCGGTTTGCACGTGCTATGATGGCTACGAAGGCAATCCGTTGGTGGCATGCTCTAGAGGTATATAATTTTGATAACAAAAAAAGCAACCCTAACTCAATACTATTTCAAACAAAATTGTAAACCCGACACTAAACATGCAATAAAATATTAATAAACGCTTTGACTTAACTCGTTGCCAAATCCACATTACTGTAACAATGACGTTTAAGAAACGAATTAATTTCTGTTAATCGTAACCTAAATTATGAACAAACCAATGCATCCAAAAACTAAAACGTAATTTGAACTTATTTGTACTTGTAGACTGAAAAACACTAAAACATAAACTACATAGCTAGTGATCAAACAAACTAAAATGTATTTTGAACTCGGACTTGCAGACTAAAAAATACTAAAACATAAACTACACAGCTAGTGATTGTAAAAATTAACAAACTAAAATGTAATTTGAACTTACTTGTAGACTGAAAAACACTAAAACATAAACTACATAGCTGGCGACCACAAAAATTAACAAATCTAAACAACATAAACAATCATTGCAATTTTATTAATCTGTAGGTTGTAAACAGTCTTTATTAACCAATTAAACAGTAATAATTCTAAAACAGTAAACTTGCAAATCACATTATTATTTCAGTCACTACCCCACCTCCGATTTGTCTTCGTGATAATGACTGTCCTTACGACAAAGCATGTATTAAGGAAGATTGCCGCGATCCTTGTTCGTGGTATACACCATGCGGCCAGAATGCTTTGTGTAAGGCCAACATGCATCGAGCTGTATGTACTTGTTTGCCTGGATTTGAAGGAAACCCACTGGTGTCATGTCAAAGAGGTATACGAGTTGTTCTGAAGTTAATATCATGAATGAATGAATGAATAAATGAAGGAAAAATTCAAAAATTCTAAGTCGTGTTCCAAAGTTAACTGACTAATCTCTATGACGTGTAATATGACAATGGATGTGATACTCATCAAACTCACAAAATCGTTGAGAATCTTCTGCTATAAAAAGTACCCGTAAAAAACGTAATAAATTTTTTTAGTTACCTGTGCCTTCATGGAGGTGCTGTTATTTACATGTAACTTTTGCGCCTAGCAGAGGGTGCATGGTGATTTTACCGGTCCGTATAGCAGAGTATATATAACACAATTTGAACTAAACATGTTTATTCTGGAAATTAGGATAATACAGCATGAATGGTTCACTATTAATACCAAATAATTTAGTGTTAATAAACATCAAACCTAAACATACAAATTTAAAACATTGCAGTTACTACACCCCCACCAATCTGCAGTCGAGATTCTGACTGTCCGCACCATAAAGCGTGCATCAAAGAGGATTGCCACGATCCGTGCACCTGGTACAAACCATGCGGACAAAATGCTGAGTGTAGAGTCAATACACACCGGGCTACTTGTACCTGTCTACCGGGGTATGAAGGAAACCCATTGGTTGTGTGTTTGCAAGGTATATACAAGTTTGTAGATTAGGCTTTGGCCTGCTGCAGTTTGTGCTAAAGCTGCTAGCCACAAATAATCCGCAAAGCTTGTAACCAATAAAGCTTGCATTACGTCATTTTCCATGCCTCTAGGCTTAATTAGCCTGCAGGTGCTGCTTGCAGTGAACCGTGGTTGGCTTTAATGCGAAGCATTACTGGCGTTTGTGATTGTGCTGAATAAAATAGTGTCATGCCTGTACTTTTATGTAATAGTTATAGTACCCCTGACGAACTGTATGGGATTTATCACCCGATGGGCGATATCCCGAACATGGCCAATCCGCGAGAACTACGTCAAGATGACGTCTGAGGCGTAGCGAGGATGTCATCGCGACGTAGTTCGAGCGGATTGGCCATGTGAGGGATATCGCCCATCGGGTCATAAATCCCATACATTTCGCCACGGGTCCTATAACTAATTTATCGTACGGTCCCTAACTTTCGAAATAAAAATAAAAATTTGGGGTAAATGGAAAGTTTGCCTTCGCAAATGAATTGCAAGGTCTGTTGTATATACAAATTTTGTGTCGTCACGTTTGCATAATTTTGTTTTGATGCAGTCTGGTTTGCGGCCGATACCATTTGAGCGAGACGGGGGTTAGCAGGGGTGTGTGTCTAGAGGCAGAGATTTTCTTTTAAAAAAGGTTTAGGAGAAACGCGTTTTGTTTTTTAAAGTCATTGGACTGATGTTGCACATTACGTAAACTTTATCATGAAAAATTACGTCGTTCACTCTAGGTTAACCTAAAAAGTGTTTTTGATTTTTTTAATGATCTCATTTTACGTAATGTGTCGTCTTTCTTTAATTTGCATAATGTGCTTTCTGAGTGGGGGTTTACGCGTTAAGTCATTCTCTGATAGAAAACTGAAGGCTGTGGATTTGTACGACCGAAAAGGAAAGGTTTGGTCACTAGGGACGTAATACGGACAATTCAGCGGTAACGTATTCTTGTGAACTATGTGGGTAGTTAGGGACGTTGTAGGTGTAATTTTCGGGGGAAAGGAGGGAAATAGCGTAACGCTTAATTTTTACGGATGAAATTCATGTATATTTCGTTTACGTTATGTCAGTTGGTGTTTTCGAAAGGCCGACGCAAGTTCACGTTAGATTTGTGATTTACAGCAGTTGCCAGCTGTTTTTTTAGGGGGGGGGATAATAGTAAGCATTTAAAGTATTTAATTTTCTTGTCTAGATTTTGAAATGTAGAACTGCTTAATAAAACCATGCGAGAATTAATTTGCTTTTAACTTTGCTTAATAAAAGAACATGGATTTCAATTATTTTTCGAACAAGGAACGTTGGTTAACATTTGAAAAAATAAAATTAATTCTCGCATGGTTTTATTAAGGAATTCTACCTTATGAAAGTGTTGGCAATGCCATATCGCCATTTCCCTGAGCATGGCTTCCATATCGCCACACTTTAGTGTGGTGATATCCAATATCGCCACAGTTTAGTGTGGTGATATCCCATATCGCCACAGTTTAGTGTGGCGATATGGGATATATCGCTGCACGTTTTTAGCATTGAGAAAGTTAGGGACCGTACGATAAAATGCGTTATTGATGCTGAGCTGTGAGGATGATTTTTGTTAGTAATTTATAGTTGAAAAATGTACTTACTGTACAAAAATAACAGCAGCCATTGTTATTCGTTGTTATCTCCAGGAAAGCTTAGTCGAGAGTAGCATATTAGGTTTAATTAGGTTGAAAACAAACACATGCGCTTCAGGGTTTTCATATTTCATGCATCAGCCATAGTTATCTTAATTGTATTATTTTCTACCTACGTTGACAATTTTAGCAGGTTGGCTTGTCTTCGCCATGCTTACACAATGTGTGAAAAGCACTATCATCTGGGGACTAGCCAAATTGACCTTAGGGTCACTTTATAGTAAAGGCTGCCTAGATGTAAATAATAATTCGACTTGTTGACTCTCACAGTATTTTTGTGGTAATTGTCAAGGCATTATATGAAACAAACATAGAAATGTTATGTATGTAAAGTCATTTGCGCATTATTTTTTCTGTTGTACTGTTTATATTATTTAAAATAGTTAGACTTATAACTGCTGTAATTATTGAATAGCTTGCCATAGTGAGTGAGCTTGGTGTTATGTACTGGTTAAAATATGCTTAACTCATTGAATAAGCAATAACACTAAGTTTGCACACTAGAAAACAACCTAAAGTAATGTTTGACAGTAATGTTTCTGTAGCTGCACGTAGATACTACGGTACGTGCCCGGCAGTGTTTAATTGGAGTGGTCTATAGTATTGCATTCGGAAGCAGTATCGTGGCTTTTGAAAGCATGTATTGACGGCTCGATTGTTTTAAAGCAATATACAGACTTGACGTAGAGCATCAAGTTGCATTCCAAGGATATTTCAAGGAAGTGTAGGGACCTGTCCAGGTGATGTCCCCACATTTCTCAGATACATTGTACATCTGGGTACTGAGCTTCAGTACTTATCCCAAGTCCAGCTGATACCCCCACACTTCCCAGATGCAAGATTAGACTTC
>JAHWFP010123341.1:12533-32422 GCA_023313725.1 Lithobius niger | reverse complement strand
AAAATTCTTTTTGGCTTTGGTTTGGTGGTTTTACGTTCATGCTCTTTTCTCCCCTCCATTCTCCAGTCACCACTCCTGCTCCAATCTGTGTACGAGATGACGACTGCCCCTTTGATAAAGCATGCATCAAAGAGGATTGTCGCAACCCATGTACCTGGTACAAGCCTTGCGCCCACAATGCGCAATGTCGAGTGGATAACCATCGAGCAGTCTGTTCCTGTGATGTGGGGCATGAAGGCAATCCTTTAGTAGGTTGCCAAAGAGGTAATGGTTTCCATTCTCTTTTCTATTCTTACCTAATTTCCTTGTATTTTTGCCCAAATGTGCTGGTTTCATGAACCCAAGTATGATTTATTTAGTGTATAGTTAAAATAAATTTTTCTAACAGTTTTGGGGCATTAATTTTGGCATTGAGCCCATTCTGTGTTCTTCAGTAGTTTGATTTGTTTTGAAGAATTAACAATTTACTTCTCGTAAAAGAGTTACCGTTGTACATTAATTCCTTGAAATTTTTTAATGCTCATTGTAGCAGAAAGTATTACGTGTAAGAAAATGCGTTAGTGTCTGTCAGCGAAGTTCCAAGCAAATGCACTACTGGTGTTTCAAATCTGATATAATCTGAATGCTGTTTGCGTATGTAACTGTAACCCTTTCCTGTTTGCTTGTTTTGGGCCGTATTAGGCCTTTCGGCACTTTTCCAGGCACTACCACACAGCCAAACGTCGGCACAAAGGCAATTTTTTTTTACAAAAAGGGCAGGGGCAGTGCCCCCCCCCCCCCCCCTCCTGTGCATGCCACTGTATGTTGCATATGTGTGTGGCCAAGAATTTATAGGGTTGGGGAGGAGAATTTGTGAGTCCCTATTGAAACACGTTAGCTTTGTCCCTAGTAGTTCTGTCCGAGTTTTCAGAGGGCGCCACGTGTTCCATCTGGTAATTTTTGCTCATTTTTCAGCCTAAATGCAACTAAGCTAGGTTAAATAATAATTAAATACGAGCTAGTTTCGTTTACTTTAGTTTAATTTTGGGCTAAAACTGAGAAATTCCCACATAAAACACATGGCGCCCTCTATAAACTAAGACAGAACTAATACGAATGTATCTAAGATGTTTCAGTATGCAGTGACGTAACTAGGGTTTTGTACTGAGGGGGCAACACTAGGCATTTAGCCGAATGGTGTGGAGGGAGAACCGAATAAGAGCCCCGGAAGTTGATGCATTTTTGCTATTTTCCGGCCTTGCAAAGTGCCGTTGGAAACATTTTTATAAAACCAGCTTTGCTGATGCATTATACGCATAAAAAAAATGTGTAATGTAAATCTTTCAGTTTTTCATACTAGATACTTATTTTTTAAACACGGATACTTTGTTGGGAATTTTAAGCAAAATATGTAGTTAGTAATTCTTACTGTTTATCTTTATTGATTTTCGTATTTCTCCATTTGTTACCTGGTTACTTTAGTGATTTAAAGGAGAAACAGTACAAGTATAAATTACCTAAGATGAAAGTTGTGTCTCTGACCTTAAAATGCAGCCATCTGATGGTAAATAATTTTTCAGCTGTGGAAAAAGTGACTTGGCGAATTTGCCGAATAAGCTTTCAAAATCTCATAGAGGGGGCGAATCGCCCCTTTGCCTGCTTCCCCACCCCCCACACTAGTTACGCCACTGTCAGTATGGGTGTCAGTCACAAATTCTCCTCCCAAACCCTACATATTCTTGGTATGGCCTATGTGGAAGCTTCGAAAATGCTTCTATTTTTAAGAAACTAAGTCGAGAATGTTTGAATATTGTAATGTTGCCAATGGCAAGAGCCAACCATCGATGAATATTTTTGCCAGCATGAATGTGACTACACGAATTTTGATGCCTTTTTTTTTATTATTACTGCCGATATTGTAACTAAACATTGACCCGAATTGTGATCAAAGAGAAAATGGAGTTTAAAACTCTTTGTGGGCTTTTTCAGTTTGGTTTTGTAAATTAGGATTGTGGTAGGCAAACATTGCCACTTATTTTCAAAATGTATTTCATTAGTCACTCCTCGACCTCCAATTTGCATCCATGATTCGGATTGTCCGTTTGACCGAGCCTGCATTAATGAAGATTGCCACAACCCCTGCGACTACCATCAACCTTGTGGTCAGAATACACAATGTCGAGCCGTTAGTCACCAAGCTGTGTGCTCGTGCCTGCCAGATTATCAAGGCAACCCGCTGATTGGCTGCAACAGAGGTAGCATTGGTAATCACGCTATAGCGTGCGAAATAGTGTATGCTAAACATCAACGTTAAGCTAATTTTACACGCCTTCATTCCATAGTCACCACACCTCCACCAATATGCGTGCGGGACTCGGACTGCGCCTATGACAAAGCGTGCATCAAAGAGGATTGCCGCAATCCGTGCAGTTGGTATAAACCGTGCGGACACAACGCCGAGTGTAAAGTAGCCGTCCACCGTGCTGTGTGTACGTGCTTGGTGGGGTATGAAGGAAACCCTACCATTGGTTGTCAGAAAGGTATCTAATTTGAACAGCTATTGAGCACTTTTAACCTTCACACTGTGCTTCAATTGTTTAACGAGATGCACGCACGCTATCATTGCTGTTCACAAACATTAATCAGCACGCAGTCAATCTGCAAAAGAAGCTGCTAAAAAGCCTTCTAGCAACTCGCTGCACTACGTTGTTGAATTCTGGGAGTGTTTAACTGTTCATTTGTCATTTGCTTCACTTTAAATAATGAATACCACGCATGCTTCTTTCTAAGATAACAATTGTAACATAGTCGTATGTGTGATTGTAATGATTTGTGCAGTAAGCATGGCATGATGTAACGTCGTAACATTTTAATGTACGTACTGTGTGTATGACTGACTAAAGGATCGAGATGCAGTAAACATTTACGTAAAAGCTATTCGAAACAAGTGGTAGTTATCGTTTTTCTCTTGAAATTTTAGTAAAAATTATGCCGACAGTCGTTATTATAGGTTGTCCTTGTAAGCATACAAAATAACCTGTGAAAGAAAGAAAAAACACCTACCCTACCCGGGACTCAAACGCAGTACCTGCCAGTTACTAGTCGCAAGCTCTACTAACAGTGAAAAATTTACTGTTTTGGAAAGTATGCTACATACAGATTTTAATTGTTAACAAACTGGTTTTAGCGTGAATTGGGTGTAATTAAAGAATCTAGAAACTCAACCCACAGTTTGGACTCACTGCAAACAGACGTAATTTTAATAAAATATCTTCTACTTAAAAGCAAACCCGTAATTTTGTTTGCTGTGATTGCAATAAAGGGTAATTAAAACGCTGTTTTAATGGCTTAGTGACCACTGGTAAAATGTTTATGGGTTCCTGGTAAATAACTGCATCCTGTTGCTGTAGGAAATGGGTTTGTCCCTAAATGTGGATGTCTCCGGCTTCTGTGACAAAAAATACCTCTGTGAGTGTGTGGACTGTGTGCGAAACCGGACATCCATTGTCATGTATTAAACCTTTGGAACTGAAAGAAACATTATGGTGCCTGTTGCCATGGTGACCTTTGTCTTTCTGCTGTCAGTCTCTACACTGCAGGATTGCAATTGTACATAGGAAAATTAAAAAATAAATGTATTTTCTGTTCTTTTTTTGAGTTTGGACAAAGAAATAAGTGTAATCAGCGGTTCAGAAATATCCACTTGTTTAGTCCTTGTCTTATTTAGTTTTGTTTTTGATTTACCGTTAATCATGTGAAGTAGGAAGCATAGCTGTGCGAAAGTTTTAAACCATCGCAAAACCCAAAATATTATCGTCTGTTTTGTAAAATCTTAGAATCAGCAAATAGTAATGTGACACGAGTTGCCAAGGATGCTGCTTTCTGTGTCGTAGTTTTTAAATTGTCCACCGGTTTTTAATTGCATACTTGATTGTTTGTTACTTTTTGTTATTTGTTGTGTTAGGACACCAGTTTTAATTTCTTAGTGTTCGTGTTGTTGTTGACGTATGAATGACCCATAACCATGTATGAAGCTCTTGTTCCGAAGGATGGCTGAGGGAATTTGTGTAGTATAAGCAGTTTTTCATACCAATGCTCGCATCCCAAAATGTTCCTTGATGGCCCTAAACTCTTGATGGCCCTTAAAGTGTAGTTTAGTACATTCACTTCCGCTAACTAATTGGCACTACTTTGTTGTTCTAGAACACCAGTTGTAATTTCTTAGTGTTTGTGTTGTTGTTGACGTATGAATGACCCATAACCATGTATGAAGCTTTTGTTCAAAAGGATGGCTGAGGGAATTTGTGAGGTGTTGCTCACATCTTAAAATGTTCCATTATGGCCCAAAACACTATTTTTAACCGTTACCCTTAAATTGTAGTTTGGTATGTTCACTTCCGCTAACTAATCGGCACCACTCCTACTAGTTTAGTAGAATTACCTAAATCATTGCACAATTTTCTTCTACTCCTACCACAAATTACCAATCTACTTTATAATAAAATAACTCAAGCACAAAGCACGCCTTAACATAAACTTTCAATACTCTAACTAAATGCTTTAACTGCAAATTTTAAATAAAACGTATGATTTCTTTAATGATACATAGTAACGCCACCACCCATTTGCGTCCGAGACTCTGATTGTCCGTACGATAAGGCCTGCATCAACGAAGACTGCCGCAATCCTTGCAATTGGTACAAACCATGTGGACAGAACGCCCAATGCAAAGTTAACACGCACCGGGCAGTTTGCACCTGTTTGCCCGACTACGAAGGCAATCCTTTGGTTGCTTGTAATAGAGGTAGATATGTGTAAAAGCTACTTAAAAAGTTAAAGCTAATGATTAAACCCAAATGTTATCCTAAACAAATAGTTCATGTTCGTAAATCTACCATTGTAAATAATTAACTTTCAGTGACGACACCTCCACCGATCTGTACCCGTGACTCTGACTGCCCGCATGACAAAGCGTGCATAAAGGAAGATTGTCGCAACCCCTGCGACTGGTACAAACCGTGTGGCCAAAATGCGCAGTGCAAAGTGTCCGTCCATCGTGCCGTGTGCACTTGCTTTCCTGGATTTGAAGGCAACCCACTTGTAGCGTGTATCCAAGGTAGTTGCCGGTGTAGTTAATGACAACGATAATAACACTCATAAAGGCTAAAGTAAAATAGCTCTTTTCTGTAACCACTGTTCAAATGGAAAATTTTGAAAAAATAATTTTATTGAAACTATGAATTTAAATTTAATTGTTAGCATTTATAAGTAGACAGAAGTGGTTTAAGCATAGCGGTTGAGATCTGAAATTAGTGTAAAAATGCAAAATTGTTCAGTGATTCAAATTTCAGCAAAAATTAATCCATCAAATTTAATTCTGAAAATCCGTACGCATCCATAAATGGTTTGAATTTCAGTTTTAATTGAAAGCCCACTGCGGCAAATTTTTCTCACTGTGTAATGGAATAAACTTTAATAAATATTTAAATTGAACCACTACTGTAACTGCATTTTCGTTAACTTGGTAGAGGTGGGGTGGACCAGGAAAAAGGGAAGGACTGAAAAATTAATAGTTTGGTTGTATACCAATTGTATTGTCAACATGGGAAAAAAATGGTTGACATTCAGTTGTCAGAATATGTCAATTTAATATCGCTATTATCATTCATCGATCATGTCATTTGAGATGTTTTAAATTAAGTAGAACAGCACCAAATAAGGCAGCCATGATATATCATTTGGCCTCCTTTTGTAACATTTTTAAATAGCACCATAGCTTCTTAGTTACGTGTGTTATGTCAAATTATCAGCCATAGAACTAAACACGAGATACTTACCAGGCATTCCAAATCAAGCTCAAAATCAAGTCGATGCCATCTATAGAAGTATTAGTAACGTTCAGAAATCTCCAGAAATTACCTCAGTGCCATACCCATTGGTCCACCCAATCTCCATTAAACAGTAATGCCGTGTAACCACAAAATAACCATTAATAATTTAAACAACCTTATTTAATCTCATGCTTAAGAACCTGTAAGTAAATGTGTTACACCTTTCTAGTGACTTCGCCACGACCCATCTGTACCCGAGATTCCGACTGTCCCTATGACAAAGCGTGCATCAAAGAGGACTGTCGAAACCCTTGCGACTGGTATAAACCTTGCGCACAAAATGCTGAATGTAGGGTGAATACGCATCGTGCAACGTGTACGTGTCATCCTGGTTATGAAGGAAACCCACTGGTGTTGTGCGCTCGAGGTAAAACCAAAAGTCAATCTTTACATGTCAAAACTCTTTAATCATTGTAGAATAGTGACATTGAAATAACCAATTTTGTTGAAGCTACGTAACGCCCGACAAACCAACCAACTAGTAATCAAACAACAAATTTTGATTAAACAAGTTCAACCATTAAATATTATTGGAAATAGCAAAACTTCACTCTATGAAGGTGACATCAAATTAAATGAGTGTGTCATTTAAATCATCTAATCCTCTAAAAAAAATGCCTAATTTCATCTGTTGAACTTAAATTGTTTGCCAAAAAGTCACAAATCATTTACGAAACGATAAATTTTGTACACAATACCTAAGATAAAAATTCATTAAAAGTCCAGTTGCTAGGTTGTTTTAACTTTTTGAATTCGTGAGTTGTTGAATAATTTTGTAGGCCATCATTACTGTTCATTTACTTGGTATTTATGAATATTTGATATGGAATTACCATTGAATTTTTATAATAGAGTTTACTATGTATTATTATTATTATTATTATTATTAGTAGTAGTTTATTATGTAAATAAACGTGGAATTCCAACTTCTGTGTCAGCATTTGGCAGTGGCAAGCATTTTGGTATCTTCTGTCGATGCCAGACATTAGGCAGCATTCTGTCTTAGCAGGAATAGTGTGTGGACTATGAAGAATTATACCTGTAATTGCAGTTGTACAGTAGCAGTTGACGTTCGCAGATTGTACGACAGCAGGTAGAGCAGTTGGCTCTTGCCAAAAAAAAATTAGTTGCAAAGACTGATTGTTAATTATTTTTCCACTCAGTAACTCAACCTCCGCCTCCACCTCCAACGCCCCCACCGCCCATCTGCGCTCGAGATTCTGATTGTCCGTTTGATCGTGCGTGTATCAAGGAAGACTGTCGAAATCCGTGCGAGTGGTACCGACCATGTGGCCAGAATGCACAGTGCCGTCCTGTTTCCCATCGCGCTGTCTGTACCTGTCTGGCAGGCTATGAGGGCAATCCCATCGTCTCTTGCTTCTTAGGTAGGTGTTGTCCTAATTTTTCTCTTAGTATTACATCTATGTGTTGTGCGAAATACTTTTAGTAAAGGTAGTGTTGTGATATGCCATATTTGTCAACTCATCTATGTAGCAGTTTATACCTTTACTACTTCCACGCAGCTTAGCCATGCAAGAACTGGAACACAGAAAGTGCTATTTAGTGGTTCACTGTTGAATGACTTTTCTGTGGATGTCAGACCAAATGCAGATTCATTTTTAACATAGTGTCGTTAACAGTATAAGGACAATCCCGTTCATCACATGTAAGAAAGTTTAGCCGTAGCACTTCTTGACATTTCAGTATCATTTGAGAACAGTTAAATGAATACGTATGCCCTTCTTGAGCCCATTCGGCTTTCTGTTCTATTTAATCATTTGAGAACAGTTAAATGAATACGGATGCCCTTCTCGAGCCCATTCGGCTTTAATCATTTTCGAACCACAAAGCAAGCTCCCTCTTCTTTCTGAGCCTATGACAAATCCCAGAAATTCTTATGGGAATCCATTGCATCCTTTACTTGTCTGCCTTTGTCCGACAACCACAGTTTTTGTCTAATGCATCTTTTTCCATACAGAATTCTTCCTAGCTGGCACGACAATACGAGTGAAATAATATATTCATTCACTTTTTTTCCATAACTAGTGACAACAACGCCAATAGCAGACAGAGTTGTGACAGATTTTATGTGTCACAGTGATAACGAGTGCGACTCTGATAAAGCTTGTGTTCAGGGCGAGTGCGTGAACTTGTGCTTACGGAAGAATTCGTGCGGTGTCAATGCTAATTGTCGAATGGTTTACCACAAAGCCGTTTGTACCTGCCCACCAGGATACGATGGAGATCCCTTAATTCATTGCTCGTTAGGTAAACTACGTCATAAAACATTATAGCTTCAAATCTTAACTGATTAACCTAACCTAGCCTTGTAGTTCAAATATTTCTCTTAAAACAAGTTTTTGGTAAAAAAAAAAAACAAAAAAAACTCAACCTCAAAACAAGACAAACCATGAGTTATATACCCTTTGTTGATAAAAGCTAAATGATTTGTTTCAGTTTAAATACTCTTATAATAAAGTTGATATAGTAAAATTGCAAAGTTTGTAGGCCTAATGAATAAAATTTAAAATAAGGGCAAATTTAAAGTACACTAAATGCGCTAATGTTTTATCATTTAAATCGTAATAAAAAATATCCTCTTGTGTTGACGTTGAGTTGAAATAATAATGACCATTAGACAAAACAGTGACTTTTAACACGATCACTAATTCAACATGTGCCTCTTTACCAATAGTGACAACAACCGTTAAACCACCAATCTGCACCCGTGATTCCGATTGCCCCTACGATAAAGCGTGCATCAAAGAGGATTGTCGTAACCCTTGCAGTTGGTATAAACCATGTGCACAGAATGCGATGTGCAAAGTTAACGCTCATCGGGCAGTTTGCACATGTCTACCGAACTATGAAGGCAATCCATTAATTGCTTGTGTCCAAGGTACTTGCCGACGGTTAATAAAATTATAAGAAAATATTGCGGAGAGTCGAGTAAACACCCAAAAAACTGAAATGAAAATTGTATAACGTGCCAGTAAATGTATTTATTAGTGAACAATGTAAACCAAGGTACTTAAATATAAAAGCTGCAATATGGTCCACGATCCAATCTTCAAAAGTAACTAAACTTATTTACTGCAACGAAATTTCCTTTGAACATCTCACAACAAAATACACAATACCACAAAATAGACAAAACATATGTCTAACTTGAATGTTCGGTGATAAATTTACACGATCACCATCATCAGAAGCTCAGAAATGATACAACAACGGTCACATTTTGGCAAACAAAAACATTTTGTCGTGTGGACTTTTTGTTGCCAAAATGTGACCGTTGTTGTATCATTTCTGAGCTTCTAATGATGGTGATCGTGTAAATTTATCACCGAAAATTCAAGTTAAACATATGTTTTTGTCTATTTTGTGGTATTGTGTATTTTGTTGTGAGATGTTCAATTCGATTAGCCACAGTACTCGCCGGTTGCCGGTTTTTTCCGAAATTTCCTTTGCATAAACAGTGGTTTATTGGATAATGTTTATAATGTTGGGAGTTTATTCGATGATTTACAATATGATAAACGTTAAAATTTGTTCACTAACCAACACGTATAAGACTCGTATAACAATTACATGACTTGATGTTATTTCTAGTTACTACGAAACCCCCAATATGCTTGAGAGATTCAGATTGTCCTTTTGATAAGGCATGTATTCAGGAAGATTGTCGCAACCCGTGTGATTGGTACAAACCCTGCGGCCAAAATGCTGAATGCAAAGCAAACACTCATCGGGCCGTGTGTACTTGTTTACCAGGATTTGAAGGCAACCCATTGGTCTCCTGTTTTCAAGGTATAAATGGCATTTAAAGGGCTACAAGTATGTTGTAAGAACAGTCTCGACCATTTCTGAAAATAATTTATTCATTTCAACACCAAATTTTTAATAAGTACGAGACATACGTTTCACATGAATAATACAATCTTTAAAAGCACCGTGTGTTCAAATATACTGCTTAAAAGTTCAAAAATCGTTTAAAAAATAAGCTGATTTGACCATACTCGTAAAAATTAAATCAAAGGAAAAGCTTTAATGAAAAGTGTGTAAATGTAAAGTATGTGCAAATTATATAGCAGCGTGAATATTTGCAATGTTAATTTCAAATATGTTGCCGTAGCGCTAACGTCCGGAATTATTACTGTTTATGCAGGAAAGGAAAGATTGTGATTTCATTTTGTTTCCTGTGGTATTTTGGAGGTCCTCGGCTGAAAAGAGTCACCTGAATATTCTCTATCCTGAATCTGTGATATTTATTGAAGCAACAAATGAGACAGCTGTAACATGTCACCACAATTTGCATACAGCCAATTGCACTGTAGTTTCATGCAGTCAGGTAGCAAATGGAATCCGCAAGAAGCATCAGACCAAATGCTGCATTTCATTACGCAATAAAAATTCCCAGAATTGCATTGTGTTGCATGTTGCATTGTGCAACATAATGGATGAGAATTTTCTGACAATTACAAGAATTCTCATGTTCACAAAGCTGTTAGTCAAATCTGATTTTGGAAATATAATAAAATTAATGCGTTCATTGTGATACACAGCATAAAAAAGAATGAAATATACCTTTTAAGCATTTAATTTCTTGATCTTTGCATCAGGAGCATGGAAGGCTTAACTAAGGGCCACCATTGATAGTGTCAAATTCCTTAGTTTTAGCCTTAAAATTCCATTCAAGATACAACAAAACTGTAGCCACACATTTCAAATACAGTGGTACTGCCAAAAGCTGCAGGAAAACCGCTTCTCGTGTAAATACCCGAGCCATTTTGAGAAAAATATGTCACAGTAGATGTGTGCAAGCTAGCGCTGTTGACTCGGTGGTTGCGTATATTGTAAAAGAAAGCAAATTGAAATCACAAGTCCTTTTATGCCTTTTCTTTTGTGTGTATGATCTCTCACTAACTTGAGTGGCATTGTGTACATTATTCACAGTGACCACCCCTCGTCCTACTGCTCCTCCCCCGATCTGCACCCGTGATTCAGACTGTCCCTTTGACCGAGCGTGCATCCAAGAGGATTGTCGCAATCCTTGTGATTGGTATAAACCTTGTGGCCAAAACGCCAACTGTAAGGTGATTGCGCACAAGGCCATGTGCAACTGTTACCCCGGTTACGACGGAAATCCTTTCCTTAGTTGCTGGCAAGGTATACTAAAGTTGTCTTCTTTATTTAAATTCATCCTAATGTATCATTATTCTAACGATTAACATCAAGAGTCCAAAATCTTTTAAGTTCTTTTGTTAACTCCTTGACTGCCACATACGACCAGTACGTATTTAAAATGGAGTAGTCTCCTACCAACGTGTGCGACTAGTACATTTTTGTTGGCCTTGTCTGACTTAAAGCTGATCGGACATGGTCGAGGCCAACAAAGCTGGTAATTGATGCAGATAGAATGCAGATAGAAAGCACATAGAATGCAAACGAAAGCTAGTTCAATGCCAAGGCTATTTGTGTTGCCAGAGGAATTGATGCATGGCTATGTGTTTGTGATAGGCATTGTTTCATTGCCACATACCACATTGCTTAATTGCATTATGTGGTATATTGTTGCAGACCCAATACGTGGTATGATGGGAGTCGATGGGTTAATAATTTGTTAAATAACTAACCACATTTAAGTTGGACTAATGAATCTAAAATGAAACTAAAGCTAATTTTATATGTGTAAAGAGTTAGTTGCAGTGCCAAACAGTTCCATTATGTAACATAAACAATTCTCATGTTCGTTTAATTGTAAACGTAAATTATCATAGTTCGTATTGCACAAACGAAATGTTATTTCTAGAAAAAATTATGTCCAACCTTACTTGATATTTAAAATATTTAATACCAAAAATTCACATGGCCTGTACCTAATTTATGATTTGTTGCTGTACTAAACTAACACTAACGTGAAACCGTAAAAGGAGTTTGTCGATGTAAACTACCGCTTAAACCATGCTTCTAATGTTAAGTTAAATCCATTTTTGCTGTCTGGTATTCCCTAGTGACGACTACTACACGACAGCCAGCAGACGCTGGGCGTATTGATACATGCCAGAATCTCCCTAATATTTGCGAAGCTCCGTTCGTATGCGTAATGGTCAATGGATTGGCCCAGTGCAGATGTCCATTAGATGCTTTTGGCAGACCATTAGCCATCTGTTCAGGTGCTCCTTTAGGTATTATGTGTTCAAAAATTAGCTTCATCTGGTATTCAAGGTTTAGTAGTTAGTCTTTTCCTTGGGGGTTTATAGATTTCTAGCTTCTTCCCCTTTGTGACGAATTTCTGGGCTATGGGAATTGAGGATTACCTTTCGTAGTCTTTGTAATACACAGCTATGGGCATTTTCTGTATTCCTAGTTGCTAAAAAATTTGAACGTCTGAATACTTCTTTTTCTTTGGTGGTAGGTTGAGTTCTGCCCGGGAGAAAATCTTGATCTTTACTAAGGTTTTTTCGGTATATAATATCATGTAGATTTCTAGTATTTTATTTAGCTTCTTGCATACTTTTGTGTAGTTTAATCTAAGTATTATCCTTTCTAATGTTCGTAACACAAATCTGTACATTTTCCATATTTCTAGTCTTCAAACACTGTATTCATGAATTGGATGTCATTTTTTCTGGTGATAGGGTTATTTGTCCTGAAAGACAGTTTTCTCTGAACTAAGCTTTTTCTTACCATATTTCTTAACAGATTCCATATATCAAGTTTAAATTTGCTTTCATGGATCATAGAACTTACATTTTAAAATGTGTGAATTACTATCATAGCTCTCTAAACAAAGAAATTAAGCAAATTTAGCCGACGTTGAAAAGGTATCCACTTTCCATCAATAATGAACTGTGCTAAAAAGGCTTGTCTCTTACTAGCGCATTCGACTATTGTGTTTGCTACGCATAACATACAAGATTTGCTGTATGCTAGCGTGCGCAGACATCATAATAATTCAAAATGCAAAATGTAAAGTTAAAAACAGTCAGTTGGACAAAATTTAATGATAAATTAGTGAATGGCCACCAGATAGTTTATAGATTTAATCAAACTATAACACAAAAAGATGAGCCAACACCTCAGATGAGGGGGTGCGTAACAAAATATGACTCCCCCCATAACTTGATTTTCTTTGTGTTGGTAGAGTTGCACGTATTCTTCATTCGTTTGACTAGTTAGCACTGCAGTAATATTATAGTAAATTTAGCACATTTATTTTCTACAACTTCATCTTTATTGTTCTTG
Organism: Lithobius niger; assembly: GCA_023313725.1. NCBI lineage: Eukaryota > Metazoa > Arthropoda > Chilopoda > Lithobiomorpha > Lithobiidae > Lithobius > Lithobius niger. The sequence goes on along the minus strand of JAHWFP010123341.1, from coordinate 19,304 downwards.
TGAACCTTTCATACTGTACGTTGTTCTATGTATCATAGTCAGAATATTCCTTTTAGTCATTCAGGTTATTCTGTAGAGTTAACCTATCTAAACAAAAAGTCCCTCAACCTATACATGCTTATTATTATTATTCAAATTTATTCAAACTCTTCTAAGTGTAGATTTTTTTATTTTTTTATTTTTGGAGGTGGCTGGCACTATATGTATTTTTTGGGTTATGGTGTCTTAAAATTCTGTAGTTTGAAGTTTGGGTTGCTGCTAACGTTTTCTTTCTCAATCCTATATCTCTTGGATGATTGCTGATTAGAAAAATCAGTTTATTTTCCTACATAACGGATAATGCTGCGGATAAATGGCAGGTTTGTTGCACAGCGATATGTCGAGAATGACAATAAATGCAAATTATTCAAAATATCAACTTTACAAAACTGGATAGAGTGCTTGCTTGGAATTATTTATAACCTGCTTTGTTGGCCACATATATTTGCAGTTATTTGAGTTTAATTCAAAATTAATCAACCCCTCCCCCCCCCCCAAAAAAAAAAAACGGGGATAGGAATCAAGTGGCTGGGCAGCGTCTGCATACCCTACATCAAACAAAGTATCACATGTGGAATACGTAGGAATACATGGGAGTATGCTTCCATCCGCTTGATGGCAAAATTCCTCCGTATTAAATCGGGTGTCTTTGTAATGCTACAGCAATTCTTCAGCATTATACGTTAATGTCTCCATGACTTTCTTAAATTTGTCAATTCTTTAATAGTTCTGAATCCTCTGACTCAGTTGGAATTCTGTGTAGGCTCTGAAGGGTCTGGTCTTTTCAGATGAAATTCCGGGTGTTACTTTACTGGTGTTAGCTTTTCAGCTCAGTGCGTAATCTTCTCGTGATATTCAAACTTCTTCAGCAGCATCACAATTTAATTCCCTACTGATGCTGCATCATTGCAGCATTTCTCACACTTGAAACTTGAAATAATGATTGCCTGCCTTCATAACTAATACCATAGATGCACCCAGGCATCAAACAACCAATGGATCCAAATTTTTCCTGCTACAACATTAAAGAAATATCCAGTTTCATAACGAATACCAATGGTACACCTAGGTGTGCAAATAGTTTTTGACCAAACATTAAAGAATACAACAGTAAATTTGCTAAAAGCTAAAACTAAAGAAAAAAAACGGGGTCCGTCAAACTGGGCTTTACTTGAAAAAATCCCACATTGTTGTATTTTTTTAAATCCGTATAAGGAAAAAAAGTTTTAAGTAAACTTAAATGTATAGACATTTTTATTGCGTTCCAATAAAGGTAGTTCTGGGTGTGCTATGGGCTTGCGCTAAACAACGATGCTTACAACTTAACGTAGCTAAACCACTGTCGAAGGTTAAATGCTGCAACTTCACCTGCAGCATTTAAACCCCGTAGTTAAAAGTAACTAGCACTAACAACTTTAGTAAAGCCAGTGTCAAGTGCTGATGTTAATATTATATTTATTCTGGATGTTAGTGACCACACCGACTCCTGCTCCAATCTGCGTGCGGGACTCTGACTGTTCTTACGACAAAGCATGTATTAAAGAAGACTGCCGCAATCCATGCGATTGGTACAAACCATGTGCTCCCAATGCCCAGTGCAAAGTTAACACCCATCGTGCTACTTGTTCGTGTTTGCCAGGTTTCGAGGGCAATCCCCTTGTATCATGTTTTCAAGGTAGTTTGGTAAAACAGTAAAACGTTACGCATAGAATCTTACAGTGACAAATGGAAAAGAGAAATGTGATGTGTCACTCACATGTCAGGGTAGATTTGCAATAGCGTACATTAACTATGTATGAGGGAAAATGTAGTGTAATGAACTCCTTCAGGGCTTGCATTAGTGACTTTCTCCATGTAAGCGCTGTGTCCTCGTCTCGTACGATCAGTAGTATTACACTGTTATCTTATGCCGATTCTGCCATTTTTTAATTCCTTAGCATTTCTGTTGCTAAGTAATATGTGTTATTTTACTTGAATGTGGGTGAAGTTTTTCATGGTTGCTTTCCTCGAGGCTGTTACCATAACTCTTCCTGAGCCCTCCATGCAATACGTGCAACTAGCACCCGTCTCTGTGCAAAGTCTCACAGTCAAGTTTCTCTTGGAGATAAGAAAGATACGTCTCCACGATCGCCAGGACGACGCAGAAACAAGATGGCCATCAAAGGTTGCTCCAATTGTCGGCAGTTATGGCATTTTGTCAGCATTTTGCCCAAACCCTACGAAAGAGAAGCCGCTCTTATGTCAAACACATCAGGCTCACGCACTTCCTAGACTTCTTAAAATTATTTGACAAAGCATTCACTACTTCTGCCACTGAAAGATTCTAAAAGTAACTGTTGATTTTGAATTTTAAATAAATACAGACAAAATTAATCAATTTAAATGTTAAATGGTCTCCTTAACAGTTACTACTCCTCCTCCCATTTGCGTACGGGACTCGGATTGTTCCTATGATAAAGCTTGCATCAAAGAAGACTGCCGTAATCCGTGCGATTGGTACAAGCCCTGCGCACAAAATGCTCAGTGCCGAGTCAATACCCATCGTGCAGTTTGTACGTGTCTACCTGGATATGAGGGCAATCCACTTGTGGCTTGTGTCCAAGGTATAAATTTTGTTACCAAGTAATTATAAACTGAAAATCACTAACTAGTCTTAATGATGAAAACATCAACAGTTGTTAATGTAATGATTTGAACTCTCCTAAATGCCTAATACAAACATCACAAATCTAAAATTATGCATAAATGAACTAACCTTAATCATTTAAATACTGAAATTAACATAAAAACTAAACTAAATGATACATCAATTTCCTGTAGTGACGACAACCCCTAAACCCATCTGTGTTCGAGATAGTGATTGTCCGTACGACAAGGCTTGTATCAAAGAAGACTGTCGCAATCCTTGCGATTGGTACCGGCCTTGTGGACAGAATGCCCAATGCAAGGTGGATTCACACCGAGCAGTCTGCACGTGTCTGCCCGGTTTCGAAGGAAATCCACTGGTGTCCTGTTTACAAGGTATTGTACGGATGTTGTTTACCTTTTGGGGTGAAATTGAAGGATTGCCAGCTGCTGAACGTTGCATAAACATAAACTATGTGCTTTGCTGTGATCATAAAGCTTTACAGATAATCTACCAGCTTGCAAGCTTTTAAATAGTAGATTTTTGTAGATGAAGATAATTTATTAGTGCTTTTGCTAGGTAGCACGCTAAAGCTAAACACAAACTTTGTCAATTTTAACTTGCAAACAGTGAGCACCTTATTAGCTGGACTACTTATGTTAACAAGCTTAGTAAGAGATTTAGTTCGCAAAAAGCAGCAAAACATTTAAAAGGTTTAACTACTTTTTTTTAACACTAACAGCTTCAGAATTTTAATAAATTCAAAATGCAAACTAATTCACAGAATGTGTGCTTCAAGTTGTCAACATAGAGTAATGCTTTAAACCATAACAAATGCATAGCTTTCTTCTACTGCACTTCACGATTCAAAAGACTGCCTGTGACTGCTAGCATTGTAAGAGGTAGTGATTTTTATATTAATCTCGTTTACAGTTTTATAAGATTATTTTCCTTTCACATTTTTAATTGTAGAGAATCATTCCGCATCCTCCACAATTTTATGTGGCCATCATTGGCCAACCATAACTTTTATAAACATTGATTGGGGAATTGTAATCCTGTCGACTGCGCCAGCGGATGAATTAAAAAGACACAAATGATCATAACTAGAATGATTGGCTAGTTGTGGCTACAAAGAAGAACGGAAAAAAAAACGTAAAAGGACCATAAACTTAAACGAGATTAATGTGAAATTATTTTAAAAGTATTTGTTCAATGATGAAACTCTCCAAAATTCTAAGCTCGTAAATTAATGCCAAAACATTGACATAAATGTTACTATTCTAAACTATCCCATACTAAATTATGCTGGTAGCATAATTTTAAAAAGTAAATAACAAAACCTGTTGTTGGTAATCATGAAAAGTAACCACAAATCAGATTTTAAGCATTTAAAAAACTGAATTTATGAAAATTAAAATTTATGACCATCAGTCGAACGGACAGTGCAATGCTGTGCAGTGCGAAAGATTACACAGTTGCTGTTGAATTTGTGTGCGGGCAATAATAATTCCAGCTGATGGCGGTAACTAACACTTTTTGTTTACTTTCACAGCTTTAATGTATTACTTTTGCTTTCAGAGATTCTGATGTAAACAGTTTTTACATCCCGATTTACATCTGTGCCAATTTATTGCCAATTTATTGTTTGTTTTGCACAATTTGAGTAATGCTGGAATTCAATTGTTATTTTTACATTTTGTATGCATTATACTGTTTCCTCTTTCTGTGAACTATCAGTCTATGGTGATGAGTGTCTGTTAGAGATATGGGAAGGAGCTTGACTGTTTTCTTTTTGTTTACGTGTACATGTGACTACATGGTTCTTCAACTTCTTGGTGTGTTTGGTTTAAGGCTACATTACGATTTAAAGGGGTTTGGGTGTAACTAGGACAGTTTAAAATGCATAAACCTATTTTATAGTGTGTAAATTTTCCGTATAAATTTCTAGGCTTTGGAATTTTCCCCTCACGTTGTAGCTAGTATGCTAATACCTTTCTTAGCATTACCTCAGTGCGACACTCAGCTTACTTACTAAAAATTGAAAATCATTCGGATAATTTCTGAGATTCTAACTCGTTCTTCTGACTATCGGCTAAATAGTTCATCATTCTGGTTGATGGAAACAATCTGCTAAGGTGTTCTTGTTCTTTCTTGGCCCAACTTTCAACAATCGTGATTTTTACCTCGATTGAATTACCTTGGCCACACTTCAACGAGTTTCTGCTTCTATTCAAATTCTAGGGTTGTTTTATTTCTCACCTTTGGCGCACGGTAACAGACTTTTTTAAATTCTCCAAAATTCATTAACATTTGACAACCTAGATGATTTGTATGTTTCGATTAAACAGCTAAAACAACGCCTCTTCCGTCAAATGATCCTGCAAACAGCAAGAACGATCTTCCCATTTGCAATCGCGACCCCGAGTGTAACCGCGACGAGGCGTGCATTGAGGGCAAATGTAAAAACCCTTGCGAGTCTCGCAAGTTCTGCGGCCGCTTGGCAGACTGCCGAGTAGTAATGCACCGTGCGGTGTGCTCATGTCAGCAAGGTTATGAGGGCAACCCATTAGTCGAATGTACCAAAGGTATGAATCTGATGCTGGCAGTGTGTTTGTGGTGATGGTGTACATGCTGAGGAGTTTATTAAAATTATGTGTATTTATGGTACTGTTGGTCAGTACAGTTTTTGTGCAGTTTTCGTGCGGTTTTGAAGCCTGTGCCTCATTTGTGTGTTTGAATTGTTACATGCTTCTGTGATTGGGATACCTGTTATACATGTCTATTATGAATGCTGTAATGTTTGTGGTATCTGTGTGTGAACATTACACAATTTGTTTCCACACACACACAACGATATTGTTTTGTGTACCATTGTTTAGCAAGACTTCCATTCCTGAACAACGTTTATTGCAGGTGACAACAAACAAATACTACAAACAACGTTATACAATTGTTACGTGTGCGGGAAAACTATGGCTAAGTTCTCTCTGAAACAATCAAGTGTTGCCATAATTTCACAATAATTGGCCTGTCATTGGCCTGTATACCAATGTTCATGTAAACACTGAAATCCATTGGTGTATAAAACTTTTTTACGTAATTGTTTTTATGCTATGGAAAGCTGAATAGGCTTATTTAAATTAACACAGACCAAATCTATTTGTTAGTTTTTCTTGGTTATTTAAGTCCAGTAGGCAACAGAAATAGGTATCCATACATATTAACGTAATTGTAATATGTAATTCAAGAAATTACTTCGGCATTGAAAATTTTAAATTCGGTCTCACAGAAAGTATTTTGGTTTTCCCTTCCTTCAGGCAATTCTGCAACCTATTTTTTTCCCTCCGCAAATGATCCATTGCGATCTGTTTGAAGTTATGGCAACGCATGACCAAATCGTCACACACCATGTACTCTACGTTCCTTACTCTTTTACATTGTGCATGTCTTGATCTATCATTTGTAGGTGGCTTAGGAATCAACATGATGTTTGCATGTCTACTAAACAATTAAATGTATCCTTCTCCACAGATACATGGGACATCAGTAACTATAGTTACGGTACACTACATTCATTTACACATTGTTATATGTTTATTGTATTGCAGTCACATCGGAGGGAACCACTATACCTGATTCTTTCTTTTCTTCCTCTGTTCCCAGTACTTCTTTTGTTTCGTTACCTACAACTCCCAAATCCACAATAACAAATCTCACTACTTTCTCTACACAAACAACATTTCCTACTGGACCAGTTTCTGAGAGAGAACCCAGTTCACCAATGTCAATGGTAACTCTGTCACCAGGACAAAGTACGACTGAATCGAACACCTTGTTAACTACTACATCACTGCCTATTGATGCACCTCATCCCTCTCCGCTGACAACAACTGCAAAAGCAGAAACTGAGACGGTTGTATCAGTTGGCTCTGAAACATCACCTTCTGCTACGTTCCCGAGTTCAGATGAAACAACTGAATCTGTCACTATTCGTAATACTACAACATCCCGTCCAATTTCACCTATTGATGCACCACGTCCCTCTCCACCAAATGACACGACTACAACATCCGGTCCAATTTCACCTATTGATGCACCACGTC
>JAHWFP010123340.1:13117-41183 GCA_023313725.1 Lithobius niger | reverse complement strand
ACACGCATACCTATACATAACTAATTCGAGATTGCGTCTTTCGAGATTACTGTTTTCGAGATCATATGTATGAATCATTATTTCTCTTTTCGTTGGCAAAGAAGGAGAGGAGAAGAGGGGGGGGGGGGGGCTCCACGATAACACTACTTTTTAAGGGGGTGCTGTGTAAGTTGCCACACAACACAACCGGACTTAGAAGAGGGGTGGGAGGGAGGAGGGTTGGCATCATTTATTGACAATTGCCGATATAGGAATTTTATCAACCCACCTGATGTTCGAATTGTATCTATCATACGTCACAATTTAGAATCACTTCTTGTTGCCGCGGTAAGTCATTAGCTATTCATAAAGACACTGCCGTGTTCACTTCTAGCAACCATGGTTACACTAAATTGCATCGAACGAGTTCATCATGCAACCCACTGATTTACATGACTGCATTAGAGACTTTCAAAACAAATTACACGGTTGAGGTTTTGCATTGGATGCACCACTGTGTCGTCGGGATACCCAGGAGAAAGCTGTTGACGTCAGAGCTGTGGTTGTTATCCTTAAAGTGACAGCCTGTATCCGTCAAAATAACAAGAAAAGCAATTATTCAATTTCGTAATGTAAGGGGGAAGTGAACTAACGCAGCAATCTTATTCGGCCGTGTTAGTTTTATGCTTGTTCAAGTAAAAAATTTGTTTTGACGTCTGCGTTTGCTTGGATTTGCCAGCGAAAACACGTGCATCGAAGAAACGTGCCAGTGGGACATTATGCTCAAGTAAATATTTATACAGGTGAGAAAAATACAAGTATTTTTAAAGACGTACAGTATATAGAGTCGGGCCTATTCTAGAACGAATAAAGACAGATACAAGCCTATTTACGTTGCCTTTTGGACTCGTACGTCAGACTGCCTGAGCGGGGAATCGAACCCAGGACCTTTGGAACCAAAGGCCGAGGTCCTACCGCTGAGCCATAGTGACACGGCTAAAAGGAAACGTCCATATGACAGCATTTAACATGTGCATATATACGTATAAACATACACTTTCCAATCGCCACGGAAGAGACGCCTATCCGCGCCACACTCCAGTGAAACGAATGGAACACGCAACTCGGTTTCTCGGCTTAGAAACTGCCTACTGACGGTTCCTTCTGGCCGTGTCAGAATGGCTTAGCGGTAGGACCTCTCCCTTTGGCTTCAAAGGTCGTGGATTCGATTCCCCGCTCAAGCAGCCTGACGTAAAAGTCCAAAAGGCAACGTAAATAGGCTTGCATCTGTATTTATTTGACTCTTGTTGAGCCGTCGGCTTTCCGTCCTGTTTTAGAATGAACATGAGAATAAATATGAATTTCAAATTTTTTTTTTTTTTACAGGCAAAATAGAGCGGAGAATGGATATACTGTACACATAACAAACCAGACCATACCTATAACACTTGCTAGGACAATTGCTAGGACAATTGCAATCACCAAGCGACAAAAGCCAACAAATTAATTGATCCAAAACTGACTTTGCCATTTAGAAAAAAAAAAAAGAATTAGAGCTCGTACCCCCATGAAACTCACAGCTGTGAATGTACTCAAATAAAAAAAACGGATTATAGTTCGGTCGAACGAAACGAAGTATAATTTGAACTCCATTTCCAGGGAAAAAGGAGTGTGACGCACCAGCCTCCATGCACACGCATACGTACACATGACTAATCAAAGAAAACGGTTGGGGATTTCACGCATTAAAAACACACAAAATACTAAAATACACATGTGAAACATAACAAAAACCGGAACAATATACGCCAATAAAATAAAAAACTAAAAAAAAAATACTCACAGAAGATTAACACATAATCACTCTCACGAAATAGAACTAAAACAGAAACCAATAAACTTGAACATAAACAGCCAAAACAAACTCCCTTAACGATAGAAAGTCTTTTCACAAATTAGATAAGCACACACAAGATGCACTCATACGAAATCCGCTGAAAATATTTAATAAACAAGCATACACGAATCAGCCAGAAAGTGAATGCAATTTTTGATTGAAACCTATCAAGAAACATGACTCGTTTCAAAAAAAAAATTGCATTAATTTCACTTTCCGACATTATCAATGCGTAAAAACAATGGTTTCTGGAATTGGAGATCAAATTATAGTTCGTTTTGTTCGAGTGAACTCTAATCCGTTTCTTACTTGTGTACCTTCACAGCTGTGGGTTCTATGGGGGTAAGGGCTCTAACGCTTCTTTTTTTTCTAAATGGTGAAGGTTTTTTTTTGTTTTCTTTTGTTAATTTTTTTAATCCTACAGAAGAATCCTTAATTTTTTCCAGGTAATACCGGTAAAGGATCTTAGATTTTTACCTCACTAATTAGCGGATATCGTCTTCTGTCCTCGCGCACCCAACCATCTAAAGTTTCGACGTTTGGTATAGTATCAGGATTTCACCTATACTAGACTTGACGCGCCATACGTCGTCAAGAAATAACTAAATACAGATGCAAACCTATTTACGTTGCCTTTTGGGACTTATATATCAAACTGTCTGAGCTGGGAATCGAACCCAGGACCTTTGAACCAAAGGCCGAGGTCCTACTGCTGAGCCATACTGACACGGCCAAAAGGAAACGTCCATAGGCAGCATTTAACACGTGCATATATACATATAAACAAACACTTTCCAACCGCCACTGGAGGGACGCTTATTTGCCGCGCCATCCTCCAAGTGAAACGAATGGAACACTTAAACGTGAAATAGTGATTAAAGACGAGAAAGCCAAAGGCTCACGAAAAATAAATAAATACAGAAGGCTCGTTTGGCTCAGAAGGTTTCCTTTTGGCCGTGTCAGTATGGCTCAGCGGTAGGACCTCGGCCTTTGGTTTCAAAGGTCCTCGGTTCGATTCCCCGCTCAGGCAGTCTGACATATAGGTCCAAAAGGCAACGTAAATAGGTTTGCATCTGTATTTAGTTATTTCTTGTGAGCCTTTGGCTTTCCCGTCTTTAGTCGTCAAGATTAGTGGGTAAAATACCGATTTATTGGGAAAAAATCTACGGCATTTAAAACTAAACTTTTGGTTTTCAACAAACAAGTAATAGTTATACCACCCCTGGCGAGCTCTATCGGATTTGTAATCCGATGGGCGATATCCCTAACATGGCCAATCCGAGAAAACTACGTCAAGTACTACGTCAAGAACTACGTCGACGTCTACGACGTTGTTCGCGCGGATTGGCCATGTGAGGGATATCGCCCATCAGCTCATCAATCCGACACAGTTCGCCTCGGGTGGTATAACTAACTTATCGCGCGGCCCCCTAACTTTCGAAATGAAAAACAAAAATTTTGGGGTAAACTGAAAGTTCGCCTTCATAACTGCATTTTGTATGCAAACTTTGTGTTTCACGTTTGTATATTTTTGTATTAATTAATGCAGTCAGGTGTGTGGCCGATACCATTTGAGCGAAGGGTGTTTTGTGTGTGGAGGGTGGGATTTTCTTTAAAAATAAAACAGTATGATAAATGCTTAAGTTTTTAATTCATGGACTGATGTCTTTTTTACCTTGTTGCACATAACGGAAACGTCATCACGTAAAAATTATGTAGTTCACCTCACAGTCACGTAATGGAACATCACCCCACTCTACTGTGCATTGCATCTATATCACTAAACTTTAAAGGGATATACCTCCCAGCGCCATTTTTCTCGATCCTCCACATCAAGTACGGCCCGAAAGGTCTATTTCCTTACCGTTAGTCTTTCCCTTGCTAAAAATCCTTTTTAAAATGTGGCGTCTAGGAGATTTTCTGTTGAATATAATGGAACTTTATTTACTAACGACCCGTCACTAAATGATGGATTGCGCGCGTACAATAATCATGACGTTTTATCTCTGTGTGTACATCTACTAATTTTCTAATAATTACCATGAGATCTAAAATCTAATAGACTAATGCGGTAAAAATTAAAATTAATTATTTCAATAGATCGCCGAAGCAAAATTATAAGACACTAGCCTAGAAAATTACAAATTGTGATTTTAAAATACGAGAATCATTGCGGTTTGTGACGACACATTCGTTGACTTGATTCTGTCTCGTGTACTATTCACAAAGCCAACCGAGACAGCGGCTATGCCAGAAACGCAGGTACCACCCCAGCCGACCTTGGCACTGTAATTGCTCGGATGATGATCTGCGCGTAGCTGTTATTTGCCACGCGGAATGTTATAAGGCAGGCCGGGTGTCCCTTTAATGTGGCGATATGAATATCATGCACTATAAAGTGTGGTGATTTGGGATATATCGATGATCGTTTTTACCATTGTGAAAGTAAGAGCCCGTTCGATAATACATATGTTATAGACCCCATCCAAGAAATTAACTGATATCCAACAGTTATTTACCTTCTTGAACAATACAAGTTCCTCGCAAGAAAGTTGAGAACTGAGTAAGTAACTGTGCCTGAAACTTTTTTGATTGGCTCCCTATTCACTCAGTGCAAAATGGCCTCCAAATGCGGCGATCACGTAGGTCAAGAAGTCCCAATTTCGCACTTGACAACGTTTCGAGTGGAAGACAGGCAGATGGCGCCACTGAAAATGGTCCAGTTGCTACGCGAGACGCTTCCAGCAGCGGACTCTCGACGACGATTTACAGAAAACGCTTGGTTTTTTTTTTTTTTTTTTTGACTTTGGAGATAAAACTTTAGAGAAGAAGCATTAGCATAAAGAATACGACAAAGTTAAGCTCAAAACCGGTCTGGCTTCACAATATAAAAAGCAGAAACTACGGCTCGTGTCCGGCTCCATTCTGCTGAATGTTAAGACACCCACATTTAGGCATATTAATACCAGTTGATCAGTTCCAATCAACCTGCTCTCACCCACAGAGATCTCTAGACAGACGAAACAGTCTGTGTAGAGATCTCTGTGGGTGAGAGCAGCTTGATTTTACTTACGACAAAGAATAAAGTTCAGAGAACCGACGTGGGGTGCTTTGGTGTCTAAGCGGAGGCAAACTTGTCTGAAGAAATTGATTTGATCGTATAAAATTACCTGCCGAAATGGAGGTAAAGGGTAGCGTGAAAGACTTTCCGGGATCCTTCAGCAATCACGGGCCTCTTTTGGACAATTTCGTGGCCCCTACGACCATCGGAGGTTGCCAGGCTTAAAACTCCAGGTTTACCACTCACAGATAACGTTTGGTAACACAACTGACTCTGTCGGAATAGTGCACCCATGAGTGCACCGACAGAAGACTCATTTGCCTGAGACACCGGGTTCCATCTTTGACGTTAGCCATCCCTGACATGTTCGCAAAGAGGACACTTGATGCTTCGTGCTCACGTCGATCGTGGCATTTGAAATATGCTAGGAATTTCCGGTTGGAACTATATCTAGCAAAACTGTCGCTCTCATTTTACGATCCATGGCTGCGGCTGGGATCGTGTCACACCTTCAAAGAACACAGGCTGTATACGCTACACAGTGATGTGCACCATCACAACGTACACAGTGTCATCAAAGTGATAGGACCAATACATGATGTTTTTGCATTGAAACAAGATTACTGCCTTACCCTGTATGTAACCTCTGACCCGCCGTTAACATGAACCAATTGTTACATCTATTTAGTCCGTTGTTTTCTGCTGCATAAAGGGGGATAGCCACCAAATGACAAGCTGCACCATTAAGACATTTGCAGCTATCTACTTCTGTGAAGCCCTTACTTTCAACAGGCGAAGGAACACACAAATAAATTTCTTTTTACACAATAAACAAGCCACGTGCCTCCTTAATTACTGAATGTAAAGTTGGAGCGCCACGTGCACCAGGAAGGAAGCGGTAAAGTTAATCCTAACGACATCACGGGCGCTTTTTTCTATATATCGACCGTTTTGGAACGCGGATTTTAAATCGCTAGATGGACGCCATCTAATGACAGTGATATCGTTAACCTTGACCGATTGCTCCCTGGTGCACGTGGACGCACCAACTTTACATTCAATGATTAAGGAAGTGCGTGGCTAGTTTGTTGTGTAAAAAGAAATGTTCTTCGTACATTCTTTTGCTTGTTGAAATCAAGTGATAGAACTAAATAAAGGTATGCGAAATGTCGCATTTAACAAGCTCAACGTCTAAAAGTTTAAAGATTCTTCGTCGCCACGGGAACGGCGTGAAGTCTCGACACCGTGTTGCTTGAATGAATACGCCTACTCTCGTCCCCAACTATCCGTTAGCTGCTACCTATACGAAATTAAAACAGCAGGTAAAATAAAATTTGGCCTAAACGCTCAAAATTAGGCCTAAAATCGAAAACTAGGCCTAAAGGCTAAGACATTTTTAACCTGCAATTTTGATGGTTATTATACCTTTAGATTATAATATAATAAAGATCGCTGTTGCAGTGCGTGATAGAGGTATGCGCCTCAGCAGTGGTGGAAGTGTACAGAAGACCGGCTGCGGCTGTAACGCATGCGGTTCTTTATAACGCTTGCCGAGCTCTGTGATACATCATTAAAAAAATACAGTGAATGACACCGAATAATACAACGTTAACTTTTGAAGCAATCGTATTCCACGAACTCCAATCTCTGGGATATGTGCAACATTTATCGATCGAATGGGGGAGGGGTTGGGTGGGCGGAGTATCCTAACGGCGCTATTTTTACACCCTCTAAGAGCGCTCTCGAAGGATTTATCTGTCAGCTCTGACCTAAACCTGTCCGCACTGGTCTTGAATGAGAGCAGGAAGCAAGATTGACAGCGTGCCGGAAACCAAATGAAACCAATTGAGCCCCTCTCCTCTGCCACCGGAAGTGAGGACGCAGCACCCGCATTAATTAAACAGGGCCTTTCACTCAGTAACGGCAGTTGTGTGGACAGTGAAATGTCTTTCATCGTTTCTGCTTTTCTTCAGTGATTTGAACGGGCTTGTTAACGAAGTGGGTTAATTGCGTTAAAAGTACTCTTCGCTTGTGATACCCGTAAAAGTGCGTGAAACTTGCAGCACCACGCACAATATCAAGTTCAAAACACGTGGGGGGGGGGGGGGGTAAGCACAATATTTTACCGCATTTGTATTTAAAAGATGAAAAAAAAATTTAAAAGATGAAAAGTTAACTTTTTTAAATCTTTTAAATGAAGATAGGGGAAAATGTTGAGCTTTAGCCCCTGACGTATAAATAGCCTATGTGTTTTGAACGCGTACTACTGTATGTGTTACACTATAAAAGTACTCTTCATCTTGACTGTAAACGTGATTAGTGCTATGTTGCTGTGCCATGTATAGAGCAGTGACATTTGCCGCCATATTGGCACCAGTATGGGTTTTGGAGGGCATAACTACAAGGTGCACGACATAAAAATGGGAGGAAACACGACGGAAAAGCGGATTTTTTAGGCTTAAAATAACATTGTTTTCTCCAACAACAAAAATCGTGCGTTTTAGGTCTAAGAAATCACTCTTCACAGCATCGGCTTCAGTATGACGCCCTTCTGTTTCTCTCTGCAGTGCCCCTTGCAGCTAACCCATTAAGGCTCCAGCATAGAGTTATATACAATAATACTATACGTCGTGTCACTGCTCTATAGTCTGTAAAACCCATCTTCATAGTTACACCGTAACACATCATAGACGAACGGGAAAAGAAAAAACCCAAAGGGGCCGCAGAGCTTTGTTAGGAACCCACAAAACCTCGTTGGTTAAAAAAAATGCGTACAGGATCGATAAGAGAAAGCTAAAAGCTCCACGCATTATACGAATGGAACAGTACTTTATATTTCGAATGAAGCCAGGTACTGTTCTATTCGAATAATGCGTGGAGCTTTTTGTGTTCTCTTATCAACTCACAAGACCGAGCAAATCGAGTAGGCACGGCTCAGTGGTAATCACCATCGTCTTCAAACCATTCCGCAGGTTCGAAACCATTGAAGACCTTTTTTTTTTTTCCCAAGTCTGGAATATCATTGTGCCCCGTTAAGGTTTTAAACCGTACAAGTAAGCTTAGACGTATAGCAACAAAGATTTTAACGGGTATTAAATATACACAAAACACCATCAGGGTAAAGAAAAACCACAAAATTTAAGACACACAAAGTAGTAATATCGGAGTCAAAATGGCTGCCACTCCTTCGCACCGAGATTTCTGAAGTTTAACTGACGCCAGCCAAGGTCGCAGTTAGATTGACTGCTCAGGGTCAGGATAAAAAACTTGGTAGCAGTCATTGCAGCTCTGATATCATTACTTTCTGTAGAGAAAACTTGGTGGGTCTTTTTACCACTGTTGAGTTTTATAGGACATAAAAAAAAAATATTTTGCTGTTTACCGGGGTTGATTATATTATTTGCCGGTTGAGCTACTTACGAAAATGCCAAGTTCACCGTGTATGTTTATGCATATCTTATGATCATAATAGGTTACAATTAAAATCTGGCGGTTCTACAGTGAAAGTGAGAAATTATTTGTTCAAGACACTGTCTTTAACATCGATTTCCACTGTTGTCTACGACTTTCTGCACGTTACGACATACAACAGGTTCGGCAATAGTTGGGCCAGGTGAGCGAAGCGAAAGAAGTCACGTTTCTATACTCGACCTTTTGACCCTTTCACCAGTTTGTTTGTCTGTCTCTGTGCCTGTCTGTTCCTCAATTACCGTATAATCTTCATAATTATAATTATTTTCTTCAAGTAAAATCCAATCCAAATGTAGCGTTCAGCAGCCCGTCTGCCCAAATTCGCCGTTTAAAGGCTGTCACCATGAAAAAAAAAGGCTGTAAGCTTATGAGCTTAGTATTGACTTGGAGATATCAAACGTTTGTTTACAAGTTGCACCCTGAGAGGCAGTTACCAGCAAGAACGTACAAAATCCAACGATATCTAATTTTCGACCCTTCGTTCGATTTTGGGGTCTTGTTCACAATAAAACCAAGATAAAGACTACAGGAGCAGCAGGAGAGAGGGGGGAGCTGAGCCGGAATGGCATGTCGACAGCTAGGTCATTAGAGCCAACCTCAGTCAGAGCACAGTGGTCCGGGTTGCCAATGCACCACACATTACAGAAATGTTAATGAAACCCCAACCAAATGCCGCCTTAGGCTGCTGCTCCTGTATGTGTTTTTTTTTTTAATCTTGGTTTTATTGTGAACAACATCCATAAACAAAATGTACGTGTTTTTGTTGGTTACTGGCTGAAAACTTGACTTCTTTCTGGGATGAAGGACGGGGCTAGGCATACTGTTCACGGAACTACTGGTTATTTCACCCACGCTTGTAAATTACGAATTACATTTCCAGTTATAAACATACACACCAACAAAGGAAGGAGCAGAGCAGCAAACACAACAGCACACTAGCGAAAATCATATGTTAAAAATAGCTAACCTTCGGTAACACCTCTATGGACTCTTACTGAAATTATATTTTTCGTACATGATTTTCACGATTGTAGCTTTCCTTTGCCCTGCATGTTTTACACCAATTTGTGTAATGGACAGTAGCGATTAGAGATTAAACTCGGCGCTATTAGGGATGGGGGGGGGGGGATGGGTATCATTATAACGTGGGTGTGGGCAGCGTAATTGGCAGTTAAGTCGAGGAAAACAGACGCAAACAACGTCACCCACCTGAAACCCCACCCTCCCCTTCACCCCTCCTCGACCCTTAGTTGCCACCCATATTTTCACCGATTGGGTACCCAATCTTAAATGTGGGATTCAGATATATTTTCGGTTTGGGCGGGTTTTTTTTTTTTTTTTGAACGTGCCCGTCCTTGTACGTGTTTATACCTTTACACGTGTTTTGTACGTGTTTTTCTTTATACAGGCCGATTCTGGTGAAATTGGTATTTTTCTTGAACTACTGACGAACCTTGTTATTAGGATTATCTCGGCCAAGCAAGTAAGGACGATCTTGGTCTTCGGCGGCGACCTTGAAAGGGGCTCGCATCCTGTCTCAGAGTATAAATTATTAGAAATGAATCACAGTACCTCGCCGTTATTTGGTCGAGTGCGTCTCATTCATATCGTAACCTTCATTCCTGCTCCCCCCCCCCCAACTGCTCTTTCTTGAAATTATTGCTCCTTATTCTAAGTCCGTAGTTTACAGGCAAGTCACATGCCCAAAGAAATGCCTCTGTTGCCATAACGGCTTACCATTTTTTGCCATTTTGACAGAAATGTACACTTTAACTTTCTAGGATGGCAATAGGTGGGCAAGGAAAATTGTGAAGGGGAGGGGGGGGGGGGCACATTAAACCCCCCTCCCCACACACACACTTGACCCCCTGTATAGCGTTGCCACTGCGAATGAACAACACAAGTGATGAACTACCAGTTTGGTCCACCCATTTCCAGCATGCAGATAGAACATTGAACCAATTTCCAATGCAAAAAGCAACCCCCGAATGAAACTTTCCTGCTTATGCATCGCAGTCGTGCAGGAAAGCTAATTGTGATTTCATAACCGACATTTGACGTTTGTCGTAAGTGTCGAACCGTATTATGCTTTATCTTCGTATTGGACTAACAGTACGTGTTAAAAAATATCTAGATACTATCGGTTGGTGAAGAAATGGGGCTAGATTGAAGTAAATGTCTTTCTAATTTATCAAAAATGTTGGGGATAAAACTGCTCTTTTTTTTTACGGCACATTTGACGTTTTCGTTTGATCACTATTAACCCGAAGTTTTCAAGAAAAAAAAGCCGGTGCATTTAAAACTTCTGGTTAATAATGAATAAACGAAAACGTCCAGTGTGCCGTAAAAAAAAGTCAAGTGTGCCGTTGTGTATTTATTAACGCTGCTATAATAATTCTTTGTAATTACTATATATCCCTTAATTCTTTTATTTTTAAAATGTTGTTCTCTTTGTGTATTTCACTAGTTATTTTTAAAATTTTCTTTAAACAAAATATTTTTATAATTTTGATTTGCACTTTTTGTAATCCATTAACGAGATAATCTGCTGTGAACCCATACAATTCTAATCCATCTCAAATTACTGTTAATTACTGTCTATGCAACATGCACTATTTTTAAATTTTTTTATCACGAATAATTTCTAAGTTTTGTAATTACTCTTATCATAATACTTACCACGAAAAGCCAATGTGTGTCAACACCAACCCCAAGGGGTATTTTGCGTCTTTTTTTATTTTTATAAAAAGTCACCGGAAAGAGAGTCAAACAGCCATGGACGTGCACACAGAGGGGGGTGGGGGAGATAGAAAAGTGCCTTTTAAAAAATGGCTGCCATATGCTGGAGCGGTGGTGTAAAAGGGCCCAAAAAAGGTAAAAAAAAAAAAAGGGGCAAAAACGGCAAAGAAAGTTTTGGAAAGAGGGGCAGAAAAGGGTAATATCTAAGAAAGGGATGTAAAGAGAGACAAAAATTACACCCAAAAAAAAATCCCCCCACCCAAAAAAAAATTAGTTGCCCGTGCCCTCTTGGGGGCCTGTGCACGTCCCAGAAAACAGCAATAGGACAGCCACGCTTTCGACCACACTAAATTTACGCACCACACGTCTTTAGCAATTATCCCAAGTGCTCCAACGAAGGGTGGGGGGGGGGGGGGGGGAAGAGCCTTGATATGGGTTGTTTTATTTGTCGCCACGAAGACGTACGAGTTACATTCTTTATTAAGATTAGCTGATTCGAGAAGTAAGGAGGCTTCAGTTTTTTTATCAACTTGTTTACATTTTCAGGAAAGTGTGGGTTTAGAGACGAATTCAATTAATTACTTCAAAAAGACTCTTCAAAAAAAAAAAAATACCGCCAATGCTTTCAACTGATCGTATCGTATTTTTCCGTCAACAAAATTTGAAAAGAACCGTGTTGAACAATGACTTTTAGTTTCCGTCGTCCAAGTCAAACGAGTTCATTTCTGGTTTTTCATCGTTACCTTAGCAACAATCGTTTGAGTTCAAAGTTGCCAAGGAAGACCGTTCGTCTGCTTTTTTTTGCGACAGAAAAGGGGCTATACCTCGAAAACACGAAAGTTCGATCACCTGCACTTAACGGAAATTAAATAATGTAACAGGAGCAAAGGTTTGGAAGTTCAGAAGGACTTTGACATTTTTGGATTTGTTAAAAGGTAAACCAAGGCTTGCAGCCATAAATTCCGATTGTCGTTGCGTTTTTTTTTTGCTTTGTTTTGCCTTTGTTTCCCTTTGCTTTGGTTTCGACTCGCGCGGTGCGAAGGGGAATAGACGAGTTCCTTGTCTTCCTGTACTGTTCCTCTGTATCCGATTTATATCAGACTTTGTACATGAGTTGAGTTTTTCATGATAAAACTTCATTTAATTTGTGGTACGCAAGATTATTGATAAAAAGTTGGAGAACCACAAGTACGACAATACGCAAATTAGACTTAATTTCCGAGAATTAATTTTTCCCTTGTTCACAATAAAATTCAGTTAAAAAAACGATTAAAACACATGATTTTCTGTGGAGACCGAGATTCAGTCCTCAATGTGGTGCAATCCAATATGGAGGACAGAATATCGGTCTCCACACAAGTCATGTGTTTTTAATAGTTTTTTTTAACTGAATTTTATTGTGAACAAGGGAAAAATTAATTCCCGAAAATTAAATCTAATTCGCATATTGTTGTACTCGTGGTTCTCCAACTCCTTTCAGGAGGTTTTTTTTTTTTTTTTATCAATAAGTGTTTATTTCGGTACAGTTTACAAGGAAACGATTAACAGAAGACGAACCTCACACCTCAAAAGCAGATGCAGGTAATGGCCGTACATAAAAAAAAAAAAGGAACAATTTTCTTAAAAAACAGGAATAAAAACGTAATTAATGTGGAAAACAGGGGTTCCAAAATCAAGCAATGCACGATTAACAACAAACGAATAAGTGTTGTGACTCATCCTGCCTCAGCTCCTACCAACGTCAATATTGGACGACCTGATGCTGGGACTGATGACCCAGCATCTTGATTCCCTTGAGCTGAGCTTGGATGACGATCTTAAGTGTGCCCTGCCTCTATTCTTAAACTCACTCACTGTATTGTTACACTACAATGTATTCAGAAATCACATCAATTATAAAGCATGTGCATTGCCTAGCCAACGTATTGTTAGTTTTAGGTAATCACAATAATAATGCATTCCAAGCCCCATTCGATCCCAGTCCTCCATGACAGTTAAGTCATATTTGGCAACCTAATTAGAAAACTATTATTATTCCTCCCCAATTTCCCCAGTCCTCCTCACTTAAGTCATCATGTCCTTTTTATTCATTTTTATTCATCCATCACATTAACAATTATTTATAGCTTGTTTGGTAAAGTCGTGGCAGGCTGAGCTTATGTACAAAATCTTACATTGACCATCATAAATATAGAACCCAACCAAATATGTCTTATTAATTATTGAGTTTCGTACATTAAACCATCCCCACACCTTGGTTATATCACGTTAGGGTCGCCCATGCACTCCCCCAAACCCCTACACAAGAAAAAGGGGGAAGATGTACGATTACTAGAAAACAATGTAACCAACAACGAAACGTTGTCAGTGTTAGCTCATGATGCTAAGCAGCATTGCTAGCTCATAGGATTTTGATCTCAAAAACCACTTGAACAAATGTTTCTTGAAAGATTTCAGCCCAGTCATAAGTTTGCTTTTAGTAGGAAATGAGTTAAAAATTTTACTACCCGGAAAGTAGCTGCGTTTGTGGAGTGTTTCCTTAGCAACTTTTGGTTGTGTACGACATAAAAACAGGAATCATTCCTCGTATGGTAATCGGTCACAAGACGAGTAGAAAAATGAGCACCGTTTTTACAAAAAATAATAAGGGTTCTTTATAGACGTAGTGTACATATGGTGGGTTAGCTGAATACCTAGTTATTGATAAACTTAGTAGAAAACAGTGGTCACGTTGCTTTTTGAACATAATCGTTCCGACAATTCGGTTTTGAAGCTGAATAACAGCATCAAATGTATTCATGTGTAGGTGCCACTCCTGCATAAGACTGAATACTACACAATGGGCTGGGCCATGGAAAAATAAAACAAATTTTAAGGTATTGCGTGAAACAAGTTTTCTAATATAATAAATTTTGCACAGAAGAGCACGGAGCCGACTAGTAACAGAATTAATTTGACACTTTCAGTTAACTCCTAGGCATTAACGACATTCAATGCCGTGTGTGCATACACGTAACGAACGTCTGGCACAAGAAAGAACAGCGACGAACCGAGACCAAAGCCCAGCCCAATGGGTATCGTCTTGACCTTCAAATTACGAAGGCATGAGATCGAACCGCAGCTCCTACCTACGTAAATATGGGATTCTAAAAAAAACCGTCTAAAAGTGACTAGTAAGGTTCAAAATTGAGCCGGGTTCATCTATAAAAGCCACAGTTTGCTTCAGATGACTTCAGGCTCAAAGAAATTATTAAAAAAAAACTGTAAGCATCAATATTCCATTTTACGATGACTGTTCCTACGTACCCGCCATTATGGTGACAGGCTACTACTAGTTGACATCGACTATTAAGAGAGCTTATAACCTATACAGTACAGAAACGGTATCTTACTCAGCCTTCGCACAGGGGGCTTAAATTTGAAAATATTTTGGGTCTGATGACGATTTGTCTTGTAAATCTAATCATACGAAAACCCCATGAGGGTAAAGGGATCCATCAAGTTTTCGCCATAAAAAGTAGTGATATCAGAGCCAAAATGGCTGCCACCAAGTTTGTGGTTGAACCGTGATAACTCCAGCTTAACTGACAATTACCGAGGTGTCAGTTACGATTGAGTGATCAGGGTTGGGACGGAAAACTTGGTGGCAGCCATTTTTGCTCTGATAACACTACTTTCTATGACGAAATTTGATGACTTCTTGCTTCTTACTTCTTACTTCTTGCTTCTTGTAGGACTTATGGTTACTGAAAGAAGCTTAAAAATGGTCATTAAAAAATCTTCGAAGTCCTTAAAAGTACATTCCTCCCGGTTGGTTCTCTTGCATGGCTCAATTTTGCAACAATACTTCCGATTCGTGTAAATGTTGCAAAGGCGTTCATTTTCCTATTTTTTTTTCAACGTGAGAAATAGTTTTGCTACATTCACTCTGTAGTAAAACGTAGTAACTCTGTAGAGCACGTCATGTAATAGCAGACACTAGTGACGTCATATGTGGATGGCCATAGATGCTTCGGCCATCCATGTAGTTGCCATGGGCTAACTAGTAATCAGTATAGCCTACTACAACTACAAGAGGTGGCCGACGCATCTGTGGCCATTCACAGATGACGTCACTATAGTGTCTGCTATTACATGACGTGGTGGGAGGTCAACATACACTACACACTCTAACCTATGTAAACGTTGCAAAAAGCTATTTCGTGCAGGATGCTCGAATATAGTAAGAAGGTATGTCACTTTAAGCGTGCTTAATTTTTTAAAACTCGTATACGAGCCATGTCTACTAAAATTGAGTTTGTGTAATTTGTAATTGGCTAGAAGCGTGAGTTCGTTGCCAAGTAGGTTGAAAGGTTCAATGAACCTTTTCATTCCACATGGATTTCACTCTTTAATCGAAATATTTACAATCACAATTTTTTATGACGTAACATCAACTACAAATGACAATCGCTTCGACAGAAGAAACAGTTTAATCGCTTTCCACGTAAACAGAACATTCTTCAGAAAGTTTCCTTGATGGGATTTGCTGATGAATTTTACGTTTACGCTTTCGATTTTAACCGAAAAACAAGAAGAAATAAAGAAACGTAGTAAATTTGAAAAAGAATGACAAACATACAAACGTGTATTTTTTCCCCGGTCAAATAAGGTTGTTGATCTACTTACAGGCACTTGATTTATTTAGCCAGCTAGTTCAAGCTCCATCACGTCGCGTAATCGTACCAACTAAATACCCACAATTAGTGCGCATCAGTGCTCGAAAATTAGAATTAGTGCTATAAAAATCCGTAAGTTATCACTATTTTGATGGGTTGGTGTTGTCGTGTTGTAGCACCACCCGCACCGAATGGCTCCAAACTTGTCTCATTTTGTAGTGCTCTGTTAGTGCTCGAAGTCAGGATTAGTGCTATTTCTATAAAAAAAAAATTACGACACTTTCCTAGGTGGCGAGGCGATGCCAAATTAATCCAGCAGCACCATCCGAACTGAACGGCTCCGAACATGTACCATTTTTTAGTGCTCGATTGTGGTCAAAAATTAGAATTGTGCTCTTTCAATAAACGAATTATAACGCTTTCCAGTCATTTTGGCAACACCACCTTTGAAAGTGTTGTAATTATTTTATTGAAAGAGCCCTAATTCTGATTTTCGAGCACTAATGAGCACTAATCGAGCACTAATTGTCGGTATTTGGTTGTGTACAATAACAGGACGTTATGGTCCTAACTGACGGAGCTTACTAGTTGTTGGTCTTCTCTAAGTAACATCATTCGTGGAAACGAGTAAAAGACTTAGGATAAGGTAATGATTCTGGTACGGCGTTATTTACTAGAAATTTGTTAAATAGAGTTCAGTCGGGCTTGCGTTAGGGCTCGTATACGCAACCACTCGCTTTTGCATGCTCGCAGCTAGAAGCTAGAAATCACCTCATATTCCAACATGGCGGCGGTTTTATGTCTGCCACCTCGCAACGAAAACAGCAAATAACGTGAGTTCAGAAACGTTTGGGAAAATTGTTTCGTCATGAGGAATTCTTTATATTATTGGGACGGATTATAAGACTGCAAGTATTTACTCAAACGATGTCGGATTTAGCTAATCCATTTAGCGTTGTTACCATGGCAATGTCACCTTTGCCATCGCGATTGAGTTCTAGCTGCGAGAATGCAAAGGCGAGTCACTGCGTAAACGCGCCCTTACGCAGTGAAGACCAGAAAGACAATCGATTCGATTGTTAAAACAAGATGGAGGTACGCAGCTGACAGTTTAATCTGATAAAATAACGTGTGGTCGTTTAATCCGTGTTAAGGAGACGTAATTGGCTGGTGGCTACCGTTTACTTGCCCCCCACTGGTTAATTGTCGTTAGAAAATTATGAAGTTATATCCTCAGTCAAAAATTTATTCAGCCAAAAATCTGTCCATCCTTCAAAGTGCGCAGCAGTGTTTCCAAATATTTCTTAGGGTTTCCCTGTTTAGACAAAAAGTCGTGCCTGTTTTATCCCTTTATTGTAACATATTCCCCCTTAAAGTAGTCTCTCATGAAATCTTACTAATAGATGCAAACCTATTTATGTTGCCTTTCGGACTTAAATGTCAGACCTCCTGAGCGGGGAATCAAACTCACGGCTTTTGAATCCAAAGGCCGAGGTACTACCGCTGAGCCATACTGACACGGCCAAAAGGAAACGTCCATAAGCAGCATTTAACACGTGCATTTTTACATATAAACATACACTTTCCAATCGCCACTGGAGGGACGCTTATTTACCGCGCCACACTCCAAGTGAAACGAGTGGAACACCACTCCAAAAGGTAACGTAAATAGGTTTTCATCTGTATTTATTTAACTCTTAAGGAAATACGGATGCACACCTATTTACGTTGCATTTTGGACTTACATGTTAGACTGCCTGAGCGGGGAATAGAACCCACGACCTTTGAAATCAAAGGCCGAGGTCCTACCGCTGTAAGACATATAAGTCCAAAAGGCAACGTAAATAGGTTTGCATCCGTATTTATTTAACCAATCTCGAGTTTCCCCTTGGCTTTCCGTCTCGTTTATTTAACTCTTGTTGAGCCGTTGGCTTTCCATCGTTTATATGAAATCTTACCGTAATTCTTAACAAAATATTAAAATTTGAGAACTATAGCTTCCGTGTTTTCATGGAATATTCAGTTACGCCTTATGAAGACTAAAAAAAAACGGGCAATAAAGAAACGGGCAATTGAGTTTTCGACCTGCAGCTGATTCGAAATCGACCCTCCTAAAATTTATTCCTGGATCCGCTACACTGCCCTTGTCCCAACGTAAACAAGCATGTGGCTTTCGTCTTGGTCAGCCGGTAAATAAAAGTTTCCTAAAATAAAACCCACTCCGACCAGTTTGCGCTGCAGTAATTGAGGTGTGAGCTCCATTACGATAAGCTCATACTGTAATTAATTAAAGCGACCAATAAAAGACAACATCCTGTTCGGTGTTGGCAACAAACAAAATCAAACCAGAGATGAAGGACGTCATCGAAGCGACCGTAATAAGCGACCGTAATTAACGATATTAGTGTCACTAGATGGCGCCACGAGATTTTCTGTATATTTTTCCGTGGCCTCATCTATTCACATCAGTATCGTTATCTTTATAGCTTGTTTCCAGGTGCACGAGGGCGTACGAAATTTTTACACAATAATTAAGGGAGTCACGTGGCTTGTTTGTTGCGTTTAAAAGTTTTGCTTTGTGCATTCCTTTGCTTCCTGCGAGAGAGAACTCGATAGGCCTCGATGCTGCAATGCTAATTTGGTGGCAACCGGCTTTTAAGAATTAGAACTTTGGTTTGTTTTAGGCGTTGTACACATTGTTCAGTCGTCAATCGAGCTGTGCCCCGCTATTTGTTGGTTTGAGCACTGGGTAGTAACTCCTACTGTGACAACGCAGCCTTGGAGTAATGACCTCATTTCGTTACGGGAGGCACTTGTTCTTTTCCAGAGCACCAGGTAGTAGTGTTGCAGTGTTACTGCTCAAAGGGGGCCACCACTGCTTGACTGCGTTCAAGTGGTTGCTTTAGCATGCCCAGTTATAGGAGTACAAACAACATCGTTTGCAACAATAATGAGTCGCCCATTGTTGATGGCATAGTAGTGTATTTAGGGTGGGCGCATGGCCTAGGGCCACGGCCCCAATAATATATCATTCATTCATTCATAGCATCGTAACGAAGTGAGGAAATTACACCAAAATAGCCATGGTAGCATGATTCATGCCATTTTGTCTACGTTCTGCCTGTACTCCAAGCTAGTAGCCGCTAGACCACTTGATACCATAGTTGCAGATGACGTCACAATCATGCAACGGTACGGTCGCCACCTGTTGTTGCTTTGAGTGCTAACAAGCGCCTCCCTTAACAAAGTTGGGAGGTTGGAGTAGCACCTCCCGTACGAACTTTAATTACTCAGCGTTTTAGCTAACAACTTTTGCATAGTTTTGACCTTTTTTGTTGCGTGTGTATAAAAAGTAATTCCTGAAAATTGTGCAGTACAGCAAACTTTTTCCTAAAAAGCGGCGACAATAAAGCCATCTCGGCTACGAGGTGAGCGTCTGGAGCTGAGCTAACTGCAAGGGACACTGGATACAAGGAGGTTAAAACATTACGGCAGTTCGTAAAGCAAGCGCAGTGACAGCAGTTTCCCTGGAACTTAAAAATGCTCATATTTTGGATTTGTTGGTAGCTGCTTAATCAGTTGGGGTCTATAATTTTCCGATTTGTAACCTTGAAGGCGCCGTTTTAACTTTTCAACACTTCCAGATGCAACGCCGTAGAATCTTCGAGCAATATAAAGAAAATGGCGGTAAATTTAAAAAAGAACAACACTATTCGCAGCACCGCTGCGAGTTTCATAACTAAAACTAGATCACGTGACCCACATCAGCCTATTGGATGGCGGAGAATATGGAACGTGGATGCTGTGTTTAGAATATGGGAACAGTATCGAAATGGTGAACAGGCGCGGCTTTAAAATATGTTTCGAAGCGTAAGGGATGGGACAAAATGACCGTTAGGCCTACGAAATCTACTCTCACAACCTCGACTTGACGATAGGTACTTGGCGTTGCACGTCACGTTCAGCACGAAAGGACTATATAATAAAGAAGGGACGTAACCAAACGCGTACCTGAAGTTATTTCATAGAACAATCCGTTGCATTGAGCGTTATTATTAAATTATACTTACGCGCTATGACAATCACTGCCTAAGTCAAGCTGAACGTCTTTATTGATAACATAAGTTTCACGTTCGATGTCATTATTTGTACCACTACGTTGTCCATAGCGATCGAGCAGCGTTTTAGCTCGACGGAAAAGCCCCGGCCATTACCGGAAGTCAGACTGGGATAGCAAAGGTTGAAAAGCTTCTCAAATTGCTCTGGACAACGTATAAATAAAGACTTCGAACGTGAGACAAGTTATCGACAAAGATCTTCAGCGTGAGTTTCCATGACTATCGTAGCGCGTAAGTGTAAAAATTTAAAAATAACGCTCAATACAAGTACGGATTATTCCATGAAATGGCTTCTGGTGCGTGTTTGGTTTCACCCCTATCATTATACAGGGTGACGACGAAAGAAATAAGACAGTTTGAAGCGTTTATTAAACGAAAACTATTCAACTTATCGATAAACGGTTTTCACCGTGATGTTCTGTAACTCATTAATTTCTCTAGAGCGATGGCAGTTTTCGAATGCGCATCACGTGAACGTCACGTGACTATAGTTATGCAAGATGGCCGCAAATTCTACAAAGAAGGGGTCTTGTGTGTTTAAACAGCAAGGAACTCATGACCTTGCCACCACGAAGCCCTGATCTTACACCATGTGACTTTTTTTAATGGGGTATGTCAAAGATAAGGTGTCCATTCCGCCCCATCCGCGCAATGGCTGTTTGCCGTGACGTCACCATGACTTAGCCAATGACGAACGAGAACAACGGCTGTTTGGCCGTCTGATTGGGCTAGCCCAGTCACGTGATATGCGCGTCACAGCAAACAGCCATGGCGCATGGTATACAAGATGTTAAGTAACGGATAACAGCAGCAATTGCCGTAATAGCTGAGGATATATATGCTAAACTGTGTTTGGCAGTAATTCAATTATAGCATGGATGTATGGCGTGCAACTAAGGGAGAAAACAGTGAACATCTATCACTTGCTAGGCGAAATTTAATAAGTTGTAGAACGTGACTGTGAAAACCTTTTATCTACAAGTTGAATAGTTTTCGTTTAATAAATGCTTCAAACTGTCTATTGCTTTTCACTCTGTATGAACTTTTTTTTAAAAATAATTTCTTTGAGCCGTAAGTCAGCCAAAGCAATTTAATGCTCGTGTGGCTGAACCGGCTCAATTTTGAACATTACCAGCCTTTTTTTTTTTTTTGAGAAGAAGAAATATCTGGTAAAGGCTGAAGCTAATCCAAGGATTTGAACCGGGAAACCTCCGATCATCTTAGGGGCCGAATGATTATCCAGTATTGGCCAGAAGTTCCCATAGCAGCTGAAGGAGCGTGGTAGCCCCTCATTCTACCCTGGCCGGCAGGCCTGGCGGGGATTTAGCTATTGTCCCCTTTCCAGGGGTTCGACCAGATCCGCAAACTTCCAGCAACCAGGCTGAGCTCTCTCACCGCTCAGCCACGATGAGTCGATGACCACATTATAGTCCTTACCAGAGTGGCGCGTGATGTGCGACGCCAAGTCCCTGTGGGCTTGACTAAAGACGCCGTTGTTTTTGGTTTTTTTTACCTCCATTTGTATCCAGCGCCCTCTGTATTTGCCTCCTCACCGTATTTACCCATTCAGTCGAGTCGTAAGTACCTTCCCTTGTTACTGCTTCAATCACCACCAAATAGGACTCGAAGGCTTCAAAACAAGAGGATCGATTGAGGCTTGTCAGGTTGCCCTTGCGTCTTTTAAAATATAGGCCACTGAAAGATTACCTAAGATGTCATCCGTCGAGCCAGTGACGCAGTGCCTGCCTGGTGCTTACTGCCTTTGCAACTTCGGGGCCGAACTGGCGGGCGAAAATTTTCCGAATCCCGCTTTTTTTCCGGTAAACACATCCGCCCAGCAACTTGAATTCCCTTGATCCGACAAACCTCAGTCGAAAACACACGTTCGTTCTCGAATGAATCAAGTTTCGTGGGCGTGTGATGCGGACTTAGAAAGTAGCATTTCGGCAAGTTCCACAGTCGATACTCGGAAAGGGTTCGAGAAACCAAATCTCCTTCTCCACTCGATTTTCTCTCTGCCTCAACAAGTTATCGTTTTCAAAATTGAATTATAAACAAGGTGACTGTTTTCGAAAATGTAGGTCATAACTACAACAACAACAAGTCCCCGCCCCCACCCCCTCGCCACCGCCACTAACAAATCAGGGTTTAAGTTACGATTTTGAAGTGCATTTGTTACGTTGCACTTAATTAGCAAATGAACCTATTAAATGTAAGTATACATCACAACACTGGAGCAGGAAAAAGGCCTTAAATTTCAATTCCGTTGAAGCGAACTTGTGGGAAATCAAATCAGAGTTAAACATCATGTTGTAGTTGGTTTATGTTAGTGGTTGGTTTTTGTGATTTTTTTGCGTTCAATCGACAAATGCACCCCCAAATACGCGAAAAACTGCTCTAAAGACGTCAAAGTTTGATCAGCCAAACTAACCAGAAAGACATCAACTAAACTACATGATGCGTGAATCGACGCCAATAGAGTTAGCGAAGCAAAGCTAGTTATTGTAATAAACAAGAGTAAAGCACCTTATTTGCCCTTTAAGTGCTGAATGAAATAAACGGACAAAAAACTATAAAAGCCTATATATTTGCTGAAAAATAACCTTTAAAAACCTATATTTTACATTTTACAACCTATTTTTTAACCTATATTTTTTAATTTGAGGTCTGCGAGGCCTACAAATTTTAAAATTTGGCCCACAATTTTAGTTTTTTAAATGGTAACTAGGCTTACAGAAGATAAATTGATTTTAATTTTTTTTTTTAGCAATATAGCAACTGTGACGATAGACCCATTAAATTAAACTGGGCTGGTGACTGCGCTCTCGATTTGAAACATCATTGTGGCTGGGGGCCGGAAAAAGTCATGGTTGCGGGGGGCGCCCCGGGGAACCCACAGGAAAAAATACTGAAAAAATTCCGGAAAAATCCATAGAATTTAATAAGAATATACTATTGGCCCTACAAGAACTAAGAAAAAAGAATAAATAAAACTGGAATAATCTATTCCCGTTTCGCAGATTTTTTCCCTTTAATTTCGTGCCTCGTTCGTGTTGCCGCGCTCGCTGTGGCTAGACATACAACATACGAAACCGTATTTAATCGCAAATTCCTTCTAATTAGGAATGCATCTTTAACTTCTTGAAATGTGAAATTTATAGAAAATATTTTGATTCGGCAAAACGAAATTCTGCAAAACGGGATTCTCGAAACGGGAAATCGCCGGCGCTTTGCGCTCCATTCATGATTGCAGGAAACTTACTCTAAAATTCAGACAACAGCGACCTAATTTTATTCGCATACGTATTCACTGACCTACTTTGCTTCACTTACATATTCGCTGACCAACTGATTCGTTGACCACTGTTCGCCATATGGTTTCATCTGTTAACACGAAGTGAAATTCCACAAAGTTATAATATCTGTTAATTCGCACAAGCTTCCGGATTGACGAAACCTCATATTGACTGAATAACTTGGATGGAATAGAGGCCATAATATTCCGTCTGATAATTCGGTTATGGTTGGCTAATACCGCCTTTCCCCACCACTCGAGCTCGAAACCCTCAAACCGTGTTGTTCGTTAATTTGTATTCATTGGAAAAGTGTGTCAGGTCAAACCACAGGGCAGAATTTGCGGTCAAAATCGTGACTTGGCGGTTTGAAGTAAATTCGCCCTTTTAACAAACGTCAATAAACATCTTGTCACGTGTTTTCAAACAGAAGGCGTTTTAAACCTAATCGCACAATCTGCAGATTCATTGAGGTCACGAAGCCACAACTTAACCCTAATTTGATGTTGGCTGGCGGTGGGCAAATAAAGGGAGATGATCAGTTCAAGGCGTTCTTCTTTTTCAAGTTTGTTGGAGGGAAATGTGAAAAAATAAATTATACAATTGTTAAAAGTTTAAAAATGTAAATTTCGAACTCTTAAAAGGTGGAAAGAGATTTTACATGCCCTGCCTCATAACCAAGTTAAAGTGAATAAAAGCGCAAAAATGCGCACAAATATGCAAAATAACTCAACGTTTCGGGATGTCACGCACACCGTTTTCATGTCATGAAGGAAATCAACTGAAAATTATTCTATAAGTTGATTATTCTACAAATTTAAAACACAAAAAAGTCATGCTGTATGCAATTATTAAAGAAAAACTAAGCAGTGATACAAAATCAAAAGACGAACAACGTTTCGGAAATAACCAATTTTCGTCATCAGGTTTTCGTCATCAGGTTTATGAATTAAAATATTAAAACATGGCAAGGCCTCTAAGTCATCACATGTTTAAAAGCATAACACAATAATTTAATAGAATAAAAAGTCGAAAGCCGTTTTCTCAAAAGAGGCAGAAAACGGTGGTCGTAATGCACAACCCGATCTGCTCCTTGGAAATCGAAGTTGCAAGTCAAGGTGTATGCAAATCGGGTAACATGGTTTCACGGGTATGGTCCATTTGTAATATCTATGGGAGATGCGTAGTATGCCTCGAAAATGTATTAAGTGTAAGATTTTTTGTTAACAGGAAAATATTTTTTGCGATTGTCTGGTACTAAATGATTGTGGACCGGGAATTTATGCGTATGGATTACAAGCATTTCCAGATTAATACGGGCTCTAGTGTGTTTTTCTTGAAACAAGATTTGGATCTTGTCCAAGGCAGGGGTGTAGCCTGTTGCGAATGTATCACGTGACGTGCCTGCTGAAAGGCAGTGCTGTACTAATAAATTGGTTTCGACTTTTAATTTAAA
The DNA here is from genome assembly GCA_023313725.1 of Lithobius niger. Taxonomy (NCBI): domain Eukaryota; kingdom Metazoa; phylum Arthropoda; class Chilopoda; order Lithobiomorpha; family Lithobiidae; genus Lithobius; species Lithobius niger. Next base: position 16,511 of record JAHWFP010123340.1, on the reverse strand, counting down.
GTTAGATCTGTGGGATGTCATGCGTTCCTTCAATTTTTGTAGGGATTGGCCTACATACGTAGCTGTGCAATTGGTTTCCGTACAGGGGATCCTATATTCAGTATTGTGTGTGTGGAAAATGCTGTACGCAAGGCACAAGACGCTAATAATTTTGTTTCTTATATGATGATTTTCAGCTGATATACTATACACTTGAAAGCGGGGTGCATGATGTCCCCGAAACGATATGTTATTTTGCACAACATAATAACATATGTTGTGCAAATGTGTTTTTGTTAACTTAAACTTTTCGGGTTTTTATTAACTTAAACTGCGAATTGTTCTGCCTTTCTTTACTCATAACTAAGTGTAATTTTGGGGTTTGTTTAACTAGACAAAAAAAAAATTCAAACTGGATTTTTAATTCCTCTACTCCACCAAAGCATTTCGGGTAAAATGGCGGTGGGCTAGGGGTTTAATCTCTTTCACTCTGGTAAGGAACCAACATTTTCAGTTTTAACCTATTGGGAACTTGTTTTTTTACGATGACGGTTGACGGTAAGTGTTTGTAAATAAGTCTTTTGCAGTGTCTTATGTTCCTGATGACTGCCTACCCCCCCGCCCCCCCCCCCCCCCGAGCGGGGAGAAAAATTACGTTGTTTCTTAATTAATGTGCCAAGGACGCAAATTTATGATGTAGACTCAAAATCTTCAAGCAATTTTAAATCAACAAAGCATCCAATTCATCACCCGGCTTAGTACAAAATTGTGTTGGGTGATGTTTCCATGAATTTTCAAATCCTGTCTAGTATAGTTTCTGTAAAATACAGGACAAGACAAAAGAAGAAGAAAGTATTCTCTATCTTGTCTCGATGTCAACCGCTTTTTGTCTTGTCTTGGCTTGGGGCTTTATTGCAACATCCTCATTCTGGTTTTACAGTGTCTCGAAATATTTCAATTTTTCTCGGTGTGTGCATTTGTGGAGTGCTATATTCCGAAAATGTATAATTGGTACAGTATATTGTTCTTGTCTTTTCTTCGTTCGAAACTGGACTTTTCTCGAATACACTGTAACGAATTAAACTGGCAGTCTTTACAGCCTAAGTAATACCAGAGGCAACGTCAGTAGCGAAGGCTAGATCTGAAAGACGAAGCTAGTACAGCTAGACAAGCAATAATCGCGGCAAGTTTAAATACCCAGTCCAGGAGTCTGCAGCTAGGTGGTGCCCTAAAATAATCTGCCTGCTCCTTCCACTGACGTCCCTGTATTGAAGCCTTGTTGTAACATCCGGACTTGCACCTACTCAGTGTATCATGTGACATAACGTAACAAGAAAGTAAGAAGAAAAACTTGTATGTCCCAGCAAGTGAATAAAAGTCTGTTAACGGTTATAAAGTTCGTCAAAATGTCTCTTGAAGGTTTCAACAGATGCAGCCTCCATGACTTGTTCCGGAAGGCAGTTCCAAGGTGTAATGGCTCTAAACCAGATGGAGAACTTTCCACAGTTGGTTCTAACTTTTGGTTTCAGTAAGGTCCTCTCGTTTTATGCAATAGTTCACGTTGAAGTATTCTCTAAAAGAGTGAGGCAAGCGGTTATTAAAAAGTTTGTGTAGTGTATTCGATATTCACCATTCATTCTCTTCAGCTTAGCAAAAACTGAAAAACCCCGGACAGGAACTCGTCGCCCGATTGACAAGTCATGTCTCGTGGAAGGTGGAAACGGCGAAAAACACTGTCAAGATGGTGACAAACAACAAGTAAGTGGCGGATCGTGAGTGGCCAGTGACCAATGAATGACATTCAGGAGGGACAACCCACCCTCAAAACGAAGCATTGCGTAAGTTTGGTGTGACCAACACGCAAACGAGCTAACGCGACCGTCTCCCGGCGGCAAAGCGAGTGCCATTCCTGGGCAGTGCCTTTAATGGCACGCAGATATACAGACATATACGGCAAGATCTGGATTTGGAGGTTTGTTAAACATTTCTGCAGTGTTTGGCGCACTGGCAACCAGGACCATTGCACTGTGACTGAGGTTGGCGCTAATGACCTAGCTGTCGACGCCAGAAAGCCTCAATCCCCCCCCTCCCCCTTGCCTCCTTCAGATTTGCCAAACCAGCGTGACGGTTAGATTTCGACCAATTAACTACAAAAACCTAAAGCCTTTTTCATAAACTCGGCCAAAGAAATGGCGCAAAGTTAGAGACCTTCTACATCCTGTTTAAGAAAACGCAGTCTGAGACACCTGCAGTGTTTGCAAACAAACGGGTTTTTTGGCACTCTCAAGCGCCCGTGACTCACTGAGAGCAGGATCCACACATTAACCCTAATTTCCTCCTGACATGGCGGTCGATTAAACAAGGAAATCTTCTCTTCCCTGTGGCCCTAATTTTATTTCTTTTTTTTTTCCGCCACATTTTTAAACGGAAGATCATGAAAGAAGAACTTGATAATTTTGTGTGATTTTGATTGACGAGGAAGATCAAAAAAAGGAGAGGAAGGGGGGGGGGGGGGAAGGGAAGGGAAATTTTTCCCGAATCTGCATCTCGAACCTAACTCCGTAGCAAACGAGATAGGAGCGAGTTTGTAACCACACCCCTTTCCCCGAAATGTCGCGTGATTATAACCAGCGATTTTGGCACTTGCAACCGAACGCGCTCGCTGACCCAAATTTGATGTTCAATTTGGTATTAATGACGTATTATTATCTTCTACGTCCGCCGAACCGGATGTCGTCCCAAACCGCGTTAACTCCTCCCTGCCTATACCTCCCTTCACCTAATTTCCGCTCAAATCCCCAGAAACTTCGACGAAGAAGATTTCGTCGAAACTTTGTGGCAGTCGGGCCGCTTCATCAAATTTAACGTAATTTTAAACAGATCTCCAGTGACTGACCTTTTCACTGGAGATCGATATTGGAAGATGTCCGACGTCATGTTGGTGTCCGATGGCGCTTTCTTGTATACTCGTTTGTGCAATACTGAGCAAAATTTGGAAGAGAAAAAAAAGCATTGTAAACAGGACGGAAAAGCAACTGGGCTCGATATGCGATTAATAAATAGAGATGAAAACCTATTTACGTTGCCGTTTGGACTTAAATTTGGACTTAAAAGGGAATTGAAACCCACGACCTTTCAGATCAAAGCCCAGAATCCTACTACTCAGCCATACTGACACGGCCTATTCAATTTCCGCTCAGGCCGTGTTTTGGATATTTAAGTCCAACAGGCAACGTAAATAGGTTTGCATCTGTATTTATTAATCACATTTCAAGCCAGTTGCCTTTCCGTCCTGTTTATATCCTTGTTTATATCCTTGTTTATGCCCTGTTTATGACCTTGTTTATGACCTTGTTTATGTCCTTGTATATGTCCTTGCTTATGTCCTTGTTTAGTACATGGTTATGTCCTGCTT